>MSTJ01000077.1:0-59595 GCA_001956345.1 Ramalina peruviana
GGGAGATGTCGATAAGGTAGTGGTGGTGGTGGAGGATTGTGGTAGAGGCGGGTGATGAAGGGAGATGAGCTGGGAAGTACGCAGAGGAAGTAGTGATGAAAGTGACTTTCAACGAGCTAGCATGTTTCGCTTATGGATGGGAATGTTGTGGTAGACTGAGATCTTGGAGAAGAAATATATCGAAATGATGCAATGCATACGATCAGATTCCCGCATCAGCCAATCGGGACTGCTCCGGGCCCGGCGCTTGATGCGCGTAAAGTAAGGTGGTAGCTTTGGGAGACATCGATATCAAGTTGGGCAAGAAGATCTTCGGAGATTGGCATTTTGACCCATTGCATGGAAGCTTCCAGTTTCCATTGGCTTGTCAGACGATCAGCATTCATATGCTCATCATGTCGACTCCGTGTTCGACTGCACAGCAGCCGGTCTATTCAGAATGGACGCGTTCCAGTCAGAAGGGTAGGTATCGCTCCAGTCAAAAGGGTGAATCTCGTTCCAGTCAGAAGAATGGATTCCGTTCCAGTCAGAAGGTTGGTTACCGTTCTCCCCGAGCAAGGTATCTTGCAATGTTTGGAGGAGCGGGGGTTTGTGAATCAAATCGTTGGGTAAGATGAACCCTAATGGTGACTGTTGAGACATTGCAAGTCTTTGTCATATTGACAATACCCTCAATGCAGGGAGCGAGATGATTTGGATCAGCTTCTTCAGCAGAAAAGGGTGGGCGCATATCTCGGCATCGACCCGACAGCTTCGTCGATGCACGTGGGGCACTTGGTACCTCTGATGGCATTGTACTGGATGTTCCTCTTTGGCCATGATACYACTACTCTTGTGAGTCTTCCTATGACCTTTCTGGCCTTATGCTGATATCATCAGCTTGGTGCAGCCACTGCCATTGTGGGTGATCCGTCCGGCAGGACTGAGGCACGAGCAAATCAGGAGGCTGCTGAACGAGCATCCTACCGGAAGATGATACGCAAGCAGCTGGAAAGACTGTGGGAAAACCTTGACAYTATGTYCGGGAAAGGTGCTGCTGAGCGYGGATGGACAAGAACAGACGAACAGACTCTGGCCAACCGGTTGACAAGCAACATGGACTGGTTCGAGAATTTGCCRTTCATCGAGGTGCTCCGACTCATTGGCCCAGGCATGAAAGTTGGGACAATGCTCGCGAGAGATTCGTAAGTAAGTCCTCTGTCCTCTCACCTTTCAAACCCTTGTCTTTTATCGTCGCTCACATAGCTTGCTACAAGGGTGACACAGCGGCTGGACAAGGGTGGATTGTCCCTTKCCGAGTTCTGCTATCCGATGATGCAGGCCTGGGATTGGTGGCASCTGTACCAGAATTACGATATCCAGGTCCAGATTGGTGGATCAGACCAATTCGGCAACATCCTGGCGGGTATGGACGCCRTCAACTATGCGCGGAGGAACCATTACGATCCACGATTGAGAGACAACAAAGAAAAGCTCAGGAGTCTTCACAGAAGGCCCATGGGATTCACCGTTCCACTGCTCACCAATTCTGCCGGACAAAAATTTGGCAAAAGCGCTGGGAATGCCATCTCGCTCGATAAAGAGCTGACTAGCCCGTTTGACCTCTATCAAGTAGGTCCATCTCTCTACTTCGGTAAACTGTACTGTGATGTTAATTGTATGCCAGTTTTTTCTGCGAACTGCTGATGCAGATGTCTTCCGATATCTCAAACTTTTCACTTTTGAATCCCTCGCCAACCTCGAGCCCCTCATGAGTCAGCACGAAAAGGACCCCCCGAAAAGGCTTGCCCAACACAAGCTGGCCAAGGAGGTCTTGAAGCTTGTCCATGGTCTCGGCGCAGCTAACGTCGCTGAATGGGAACACAAGTCCCTTTTTGGAGCCAAGGCATCAACGAACAACAACAATCCAGGCGGAAACACATCATCGGAGCCTATGGCACTCAAATATTCCGTCCTTCCAGATCCAATTGGATACCTCCCTGCATTCGACATCGTGACCACTCCGCTTTTCGGGCTCCTTCATCGGACGGGCCTCTTTCAGTCAGGCAAGGCCGCCACAGATCTGATCAAGGCTGGAGGCTGTTACATTGGCACTAAATCGACGCCGGCTTCTACTGAGAGTCCTTCATCCCCAGCGCCGAGCGATGGCGCGGGCTTCACATTCGTGAGATGCAATCATCACAAAATGCTCGTTTCCGAAGAGCAGCATTTCATCAATGGCAACGCACTGGTTTTCCGCCTGGGGAAAACCAAGGTCAGAGTCGTAGGCATCGAGCCGGTAAAAGAAGAAGGAGGTCACGAGCAGTGATGAAGCACTGGAAGTCCTACAGTAACACTGTTGCTGCTTCTTCCTCCTTCCTTCCAGGATAAGATACCACCCCTCGTTCGGCGTCTTCCTCCGCTGTCAATTGAAGATGTACTGCCCTTCGACCCTCGTTCTCATCCTGTGAATTGCAAGGGTTCAGCGCCACGTCCGCCATTTCATACTGCCGTTCAGAAGAGTGCATGCATCAGGCAGGAACATAGGACGCAACACGCGAATCTCTCGCTTTCCATGGCTCTACATTGTCTCGTCTGTACCCTGGAATGAAGTCAAGGTGGGCGCGGATGACATAGCGGGCATCGCTTCCAACGCCCTTGTGGATCATTACTCTGGCACTGCTACTACACCTTCCCCCTCCACCCCCTCCTCCCCACAAACCCTACCACCCCTTCATCCCGCAAGACCTCCCCCGCCGTCCGCCCAGTCACAACACTCCTCTCCACATCCCTACCGCGCACGTAGAAGGGCTCGAAGCCCGCCCCTCCTCCTCCTCCTCCTCCTCCATCCCCCTTTTTCCTGCGCGCTCGAACCCACTGCGTAGCTCCTCTTCCTCCTCGTCGATCGTCCCGATCATGGCCCACGCGCACGAACCCAGAACCCGCGCGATCGAGACTCAAGTACCATGTCCGTTGGTGCAACGAGGTGATACTGTTGGTGGCGCCGGGGTAGGCGTTCGTGAGGCGGGTTTGCGTGTCTTCTACTGCCTTACGCTGGGTTTCTTGGGGGTCGGGTATCATTGGCACGTCATGCTCATCATCATCGTTGGTGTCGGTGGAGGATGAAGATCGGGGTGGTGGTGGTGGKGGTGGTGGTGTGGTTTCCGGTGTCTCGAGCACGGTGGCAGTAGTAGCGGGCTTGCGTTTCCGCTTCCGCGACGACGACGACGACATAGGGTGGGATAGGGGAGGCGGGACATCGGGCGCCGAGGAGGAGAGGCGGAGGGTGCATGTGTAATTGGCGGGGAGGCGGGTGCCGTGCAGGCGGAGGCGGATCTTTCGCTAGAGTGGAGGATGTTCTGTTAGGGATTGATTTGGGTTATGCTGCTGGAGGAAGTTGGGAGGGGGGAAGGTGGAGGAGGGCTATACATTCTGGAAGGATTGGTGGAGCTTCTCCTGCTGGGACGGTGCTGAACAGGAAGGGCGATGGCGCGGGTCGTCTGATGGTGACAGTGTCTCCTCGCTATCGTTGTCGTCGTCGCTGCCCTCGTCGTCGCTGCCCTCGTCGTCGTCGTCGTCCGATGAGGTCTCCAGCTCACGAGCGGTGCTTGAGTGGTAGGGCAGCACCTCGTACTCTCCGGTATCCCAGATGAGCATGCTTCCAGTACTGGCAGACGCCGTCTCAATCAGGTGGTTCTGTTTTGGGGAGAGAGAGAGAGAGGTGAGTCGTCAGCCAGCCAGCCAACAGAACAAACGCCCCTGATCTTTCCTCAAAACGACCCATTGGGGGAAAAAAAGGAAAAGAATAACCCCCCCCCCCCCGAAAAAAAACTCACCTACCCAAAGACAATGCACCCGCGTCTCGGTGGCGTTCCGGTTCACCCTCGCCTTGCTGTTCGGGTCCCCCGGCAGTCCGTACATGATGGCCCAGCTGACGGAGCTGGTCCCGTTGATCTGCAGCCGGAGATCGTAGTGGAGACCCGCGATGGGGTGATCGTGCTGGTGGATGACGAAGTGTTTGCCCCCCCTACCGCCGTTGTTGTGATATGAAGGAGCGTGCGGGCCAGGGCCTCCACTGCTCCGGTGGCAGGAGTTGGACGCGGGAGCGGCATTGCGGGTGTATAGATTCCGGAATGCTGGGATGGGGAGGAGAGGCGAGGTGGGTGATGCGGCAATGTGCTTGGATAGGAGGGTGGACCAATACTGGAGCTGTTGATCCGGGAGAATGGAGGTGAGGCCTGCTTCTAGTGCTGCAGGATTGGGGCGGTCGAATGCTGGGCCCGCAGATTTGCGTTGGGCAGTGGACCTGGGTGAGGTTCCAATGGCTCTGATGCGAGCTGGAGGTGGGGATATGCTGGTGCGAAGCGAGGTTGGTGGTGTCGTTGCCTTCGGTGGGATGGCCCCATCCTCCTCGATATCTGATGTGGCSTTCATGCCGACTGCTCATTGCCGACTCGAGATATTAGACAGATGAACGAGAGGGCATCATGAAGTGAGGGAGAGAGAGGGCGGACAGTGGTCTGCGTGGGTAATTTGAAGACTTGAACTAGCTAAGATATCAAGACTGACAGGCACACCGGGGATATTATTACAACATTCCTGCCACAAAGCTGCTCTATCGCTTTGCCATTGTCGTTCCAGCTTCCTCATTGCGTATCAGATATTACCGTATGATCCAACAAAGGAGATGCAGGTAGCAAATTAGCAGCTTGCAATGCGCTCGATCCCCTTGTATCATACGCTCTTCGACAGGTGGGAAGAAGAGCCGAGCCTTCCAGCCATCAGCCCACTTCGGTTCTTGCTGCTCTTCATCTCGCTGTGCCCCATTGGAAGACTGCTGCGATCTTGTAGGCTGGCATGCTTTAAACGGCAGCAGCTCGTTCTTCTTCACGGCCCCTCGCCTCGCCGTTCGCTGGGGCGGCCTCCTCCTCCTCTTCCTCTTCTTCTTCCTCATCCTGGTATCCGCGATGATCGCCCGCAGGGACCCAGAGACCACTCTCACGGTCCTTCATGCTGCTGTCTTGGCCGGAAAGRTCCACCCCCTCGCCTTGGGTGCGGCTCTTGCGGCGCTGGGAMAGGTTGCGGGAGCGAGTCGAAAGCTTGGAGCTTACGGCGGCATTCTGTGTMACCCAGTTGGTGAGGGCATCTTCGCAATCTTGGATGATCCTGCAGGATTGTTAGCTMTGGTGGGGGGCTGGGGGCTGGAGATGGGTTCCATGGAGTCACATACGCCTTGCTGGCCTCATATCCATCATAAGCCTCGCGGGTCTCGCCGGGAGTGACTGGGTTGTCATCGACMAGCTCGAGGAGATGCTTTCCGAAGCCGGCAATGATGGCGAGCTTCTCGCTATGCTCCCTCAGCGCATCGAATTGGTAGGTGAATGCTGCCTTGAGCTTCTCGCGCGTGATGTTGGACAATTGGGCCTCGGCAACCAAAGACTCGGCCTCAGCACGGACAAGCTCTTGTTCAAGCACGACAATCCGAGGGCTGTTGGGCTCCTTGTATTTCATTTGAGCGATCTGATCGGTGATCTTTTGCTTGCCTGATTCAACGTCAATTTCCATCGCGCCTAGAAATGAGGTAAGGGGTCATATTCACGGTCTCGGCTGGGTTGGACAGAAGCTTCGATGTTGCGAATGCTCTTGATGGTGACTCGGTATTGATCATAGCGGTCGACGAACTGATCCTCYAGCTCKCCAATCTCGTAGATCAARACWCCMAGCTTATCCGTSACATCCGAAACGTCGTCATCGCACGCTTCTCCCCAGATGGATAATTGTTGCTGTGRGTGACGGTCAATTKGGRGCRGAAYTGTCARGAAGCATTTCTGGCCTTACAGCGACTTCCATTCTCTCRCGACCGACAAGTTCCATGCTGCGCATGACATTCTTCTCCATCTTGACCAATTGTGAGAGCTTCTTGGACAGATCGGGCCCGAAGGCACCAGCAGTCTGCTTGCGGAAAGCATGGCCTACACCACCTCAAATTATCGTATGTTAGCCTGCGACATCGATTGATCGGCACCGCTCGGATTGGAGCATGATGGCAGATTGGTCCGCTCGGGGTACAAGGGAAGATGTGRAAAAGCAGGAAGATTGACTGRRGTGCGAAAGGCTGGACAAAGGAAGCCCAAGTACTCAATCCGCCCCCATCCTCCATCGTGAAGCGCGTGAARATAAGATGGGCAGAGCCGCAACAGTGAAAAGATGCAGAGGGCAAGATCTGCAGCACGCGCTTGTACGAAGGRGAGAGATGGGGCGGTTTGAGTCTCTTGATCGCTTCCAGTGCCAACGAAGTTGTAACTCACCGACGCTGCCTTTGCCAAAGAACCGACCGGATTTCGTKGACGAAGATGGTGGGKGAGGGTTTTGAATCTGGGAAGCGGTGGGAGCGCGCGACTGGCGCATGGAATAKGTACGATGCATGATGGATGATTCTTCCAAGTATTTGCTTTGTTGATTCCTCTGGTATTACAAGAAAACGGTGATGTCTGTCTGGATGATGGATCGCAGTCAGTAGTTGAAAGGTCGAAGCTGCTTGCGCCGCTGACGAGGGCGCAATTTCCCGTTCCACGTGACGGGCCCGCCGGGTGGGAAGTACGTCATTTTGGATTGAGCCACCCAAGCAGASGAAAGAGAAGGAGAGGRATGTCTGACCTTTGTACTGCCTAAAGGCTGTTCGATATCGTGCTTTTGCAGTCTCAGGGTAGGATAGAGGGGAGGTTGAAAGAAAAAGAGAGATTGCGAGACGAAAAGGTGTTCGCTCAAGTTCTGGACGCTGGACAGGAGCTTGTTTGGCCCTAAAACCTGCGGCTTTGTTGCATCCACAAGGCCTAGACTGGGGTTGCTAACGTTGGCACAGCGATGACACCAAATGCCTGCGATACTCGCGATATCACAAGCTTTCCCTCCCAATGCATGCACCGCTGATCACGAATTTATGCCGTCATCGTTGATCCCTGCCATTTTCTAGATTCCTTCCACGTCTTGGCTTTTCTATCCTACGTTCTACTTTCTGGTTCAAGATAGCCTGGGTTTCACACTTGGTCTCAGGGCTGGTCAGGGGCCCAGATCGAACAGAAATGGAGACTCTGAAGAATACTTGTTACCCTAGGCACACAAAGCGCGCTAGCCGTAGACGCAATGTAGAGAGCACGGCTTTCCTGGTCACATATCGTTTTCCAAGCCCCAATGCTTCAATGCTTCATATTCTCGCTAGCCGGTTGCCGATTGCCAACCTAGACGTTTGCGCTTCCGGTCACATTTCAATCATCTYAATGGGGATACCCGCCATATAAAGCAACTTACGAACGCCCGGCTCCCGGCTCGTCTGGTGTGACCAGCGTTGGCGCGACTCGCCGCTTCTTGGGAACTTGATGTTTGTCCTCTTTTTCTGATTCACTTGTGTCTCTTTTGCCCAGAACACTCCCGCTCACAGAGCTAGGACGACTGACTCCAGACATTGGCGTCTGAGGYGGCGTCGTCCAGGGCAGACCACTGAATGACGGATTAGCGGCTGCAAGGCTGGGGACACTGCCCATCGTAGGCGTTGGATTGCTGATGACTGGTTGGGAAGATTCCGTGGTCATTGATGATATCGAGTTCGAGCGGGTAGGGCTGGGAGGTGGTGGTGCTGCTGCTRCTGCCGCCGGAGATGGCACAGATACTGGCGCGGATGCGGGTGTCACTTGTCTCTCAAAAGCGGCTGGCATTGAGGATGCAGTAGGCGTTGGGATCGGTGTAGGACCAGCTGACGTTGTCGTCGATGCTGGAGCGGTTGTTGATATTGGTGCAGGGATAGGATGGTGAAGTGTCGGTACTTGGCCGACATAGGTTTGACCCAGCTCCCCTGGACTAAACGCTAGATTRGAGCAGAAGCCATCCGACGAGCTCATGATCAGTGTCAGTCCATCACTCGACCACGAGAGGTCAGTAAAAGTGGCGTAATGTAGGTTGCTGACTACGATCAATGGAGTCTGCTGTTGAGTATCATATACTAAAACGGAGTCTTGTGTGGCAACCGCGTACACGATGCGGTAGKRTAAGGCGAAGGCAGATGGCGAAGAATTGATAGATCCTTGGCCCACATCYTTTTCCACGGGCATAGGAGAGGACGTCGGTCTTGCAGCCTCAAGGGGCGAAGGTGCTGGTGCAGGAGAAGGCACCGTTGCTGGAGGAGGTGGCTCCATCGCAGAATGCGTAGCCGGTGCCTTTGACGGAAGGATCGGATCTGGCAAAGCCGGGATCGCGTCTTCTGGTGATGATGTATCGATCGTAATGTTTGTGGGCTGAGGAAATAGAAGCGTCAGTGCTGCTGCTTCATYAGAGACGGAAGAGAGGTACTGACTGCTCTTGGTGCCGTACGCAGTGTGTAGAAATTCGGGGAACATCGAACTGCAATCGATGCCTTCTTGTGGCCTGGAAGATGAGCGATGGGTGGCTTGTTAAGGCCAGCTCGGGTATAGATATAAACGGTATTGACGATTTCATCTGCACCTTTGGAACCCTCGGAACCATTGGGGCTCTTATATTGGCCCGCCGGCGTGAATAGCAGACTTCCATCGGGTGCAAATGTGAGACGACGGAAAAAGGAGGTGTATGTCTCATTCGCATAGATGCCAGCATTTCGTATACCAGCACTAGCCCTCAGATTCATATTCGGATTTGGTGAATTTTCCATGGGCCTGACGGCAGGCAACGGCATTGAGGGAGCAGGCGACGCTGACCTCCTACGCATACCACGGAGTCAGCATTCCCGCGTATGACATGAGACCTTCGAGGCATCGATGTTAGTGGAAGAAGTATTTGTGAGGTTTACTCACCCTATAGCAGGGGAGGAGCCAAAGGAAGAGCGACGACTATGAGTTGTAGGAGGGTTCATCGGGTTCAATGATGTTGGCGTTCCCGGCATTGACGGAACTACAGCTGGAGACGCAGGCGCAGGCGCATGCAAACTGTCTTGCAGCGTAGGTCGAAGATTGGACTCTTGTGGAGCCGGACTGCTYGATGATATTCGTCTACCTGGCAAGTCCATCTTTGTGACTTTGTTATGTTGATTAAGGGTGAATTGGCCGTCCTTGGTCTTCAGACTGTAGATATGGCACGCTCGATCGGATGATTGCGTGGCGAGGAACTCGTTCAATGGATCCCATGCTACTCCTTGAACGTAATGGTTATGCTCTGCAATTTGTCTCACCATTTGGCCTTGTRAAGTCAGTCAGATSGCAGATGATTACAGGATCCATGACCTACCAGTCTGAGCGTTGTACACACGCGCTATATTGTCCATGCTACCGGTGATGAAGAAGACGCCATCTGGTGACCAAGCCAAGTCATAGATCTCCGAACCAGAAGAACGACACATATGCTTGATTCTCCACGTTTCCTTGTCCTCCAAGGCCTCTTCGCCGAAGCCAGGTGCGAGCGAATGGCTCTCGGAAGGGATCCACAGAAGAATGTTTCCATCATCTCCAGCGCTCGCAAGCATCTCGCCTTTCCYAGTTCAACRTKKGTCTTCAAATGCAGAGGGTGRGTCTCGTACCTCGAGGAGCAAAGCGCACGACATTGACGGCTTGGGTGTGCTATAGAAGCTTCAGTATGAATGTKMGATCGGRGCAYAATCCATCATCACCTTTATCAATGTAGTCAAGTACGTGACTGTTCGTCCTTCGCCTTCCTTGTCGATTCTCCATAGTCTGACATTGTTATCACCCCCTGCCGTCGCCAATCGACCTTTGCCATGCGGTTCGAAGTGCGTAGAGTAGATGGGCGCATTGTCATTGTGCCACGAGACCAGGAGCGGTGATGCTTTCATGTTGGCTTGTTTCGATAACAAWTTCTAAGGACGAAGGGGATGGCATATGCCGTTTGAGACGGGCAATTGTGACCACCAGCGAGCTTCACAAGCCAATGGACTCGGGGTACTGTGTGCGGTAGAGAAGGTCACAGTTTCAGGGTGTACAGCAGCAGCACAAGCTTGTTGAGGCAATCGCCTCGTGTACGTATGTAGTCAATTGTACAATACACGGGGCCCCATAATGGATCTTCACCCCAATTGGCGGCCAACGCGGAACGCGAAGTCCTCCAAACTAGCGTGCAAAGTGGAAACCCCACCCGGACAAGCCCAGGAGAATCAGCTACGGATTGCAACCTCTACATGACACTGGGACATGAACGCAAGGCTGAGGGAAACAGAAAGTGAAGAGTGAGGCAGCTGGCTATTCAAGGTGATGACCCGATTGCAGTCTACAGTACTACCCTTCGTACGTGCACAAAGCCTTTTGAATTGTGAGCGCTTTGCAAAATGGACTCTGATGATTTGAGGCACTAAGCCCAATACTCTCTTCCTTGGCTCGCTTGTGTGATTCTTCTGGCTTGAAATAGCATGGGTATTTTACCCTGCACCTACCTGCCCCATCGCGGGGACCCCTACATTTTATTCCGTAGGACTAGTCCTTAGTGACGTACTACGGTACCCTACTGCTTGGAAACCTGCAGGCTGGTTATGTGATAATGTGATGGCGCTGTGAGTCACTCATCCATCTCGACTGCCGACATTCGTACATACGTACATAATGTACGACCTAKTAAGTTGTYAATGGGCAATTGATCTGCTCACTCACCAGAGATGACCATCGCACGCCTGGRGGGTCTTGAGTCAGACAYTTGGAGTCACTCCATACATGATGCTGGTTCAAGATTAGCTTACTTGGACGTGACGACAAGGGTTCTGCTTGAGTCGCACCCTCGACATTGGTGGGACAATGCATCTAAAATGATTTGAGGATGTGCATATAGYAGAGCGGTTTTCTCCTCTTRTCCTTCTTCCCACAAATATCAACGTACGCAAGCTGTYGTATGSTTCTATTCCTACCTTCCAAYCGAATTACGATGGCTTCYACAGTAGTGTGCTCGACCCCAAGCATGATCCTCTCATTAGCCATCTTTTGCCTTCTCYTTTGTACAGCCTGCYACTTCATCTATGAWTCCRTGAGAAAGATCCRAGAGCAACGCATCTCGGCTTATCAAAAGCTTGCATCATGGCTGTACGAGGACGAAGATGGCGTAGCGACCGCCGAATCGCAGAAACAGCAGGCTTCACCAGCAATCAAATGGGTAGCAACTTCCRTTGCCATGTTAGGCTTCTTCATCTCATTCTCGCTGGCTCTGCTCACCACGCTGTCTGTGGCTCCCTGCCGGCARRCGATGCTGAGYACATGGCTAACGTTCGCCGCTTGGGTATGTTGGGTAACGCTTCGTGCGTCTCAAGTGCTRACCAAATATCCAGGCGATCCTCTTCCTTTCGGTTRTGCATATCATGTTGCAACGCAGTCCCCTAAGACGATATCAATCTGGCTTGATCTGCGCTATCGCCTCTTTCGCTACCTCCATACAGGGCTTTTTCCTGATGTTTGTAAGTCTTCCCGAACCTGGAYRTCCGTTGAGGCAAGGCGAAAGGCGAACTTTGGTCTTGTACGCCTTTCAAGGCATCGCTGGACTTGCTACTTGCATTGCTTGTCTTCTGTTACCTCGCCGGCCGTCGGTYGAGGTTGACGACCATGTGGTTGATAGACAATACACTATCTCCGCTCTAGGTCGCTGGACTCTGGCGTGGGCAATTGACGTCCTCTCACTTGCAAGATCTAAAGGTAGTCTCGAAGTCGGTGACCTTCCTCTTCTTGATCACCAGAATCGCTCCCAATATCTCCTACCTGGCATCGAGGTTGCAGCCAAGCAACGGCCACTGTGGAAAGCGCTGCTCATCATCCACTGGCCTGCACTCCTGTTTCAGACCTTTTTGGCAGTTCTGGGAGCAGTACTTGCGTTTGCTCCCCAACTTTCCATGTATGGACTTTTRCGACTACTTGAGCGGGATGTGAACGAAACCGCATTTGCAAAAGAAGCCACKCTCCTGGTTCTTGCGCTTATGATATCAATCGTCCTTGAGACTTGGACCAACGCATGGAACTGGTGGATTAGCTATGCACTCGTGGGGTCACCTGTGAGATCCGAGATTTCAGCAYTGGTCTTCACCAAGTCAACCAGACGCAAGGATGTCAAGGGCACAAGAAAGCTGAAGCCTCTTGATGGTCAAGAAGCTGGTGATCCCGTCTCACCAGATCAGGAAGTCAGACGAGGGCAGACGATAYACACAACCCCCAATGCACTACAGGACGARCTTGGAGAAGATGCAGACAAAACTCGCCAGGGTATAATCAATCTAGTGGTAAGATCATAATGATGTCCGGRTTCACCGTCAGTCTCTTACCTTGTGCAACAGAGCGTYGACGCACGGCGGGTGTCGAATTTCCTGCGCCTCCATTTCATATTCATCAATGCTGCAGCAGAGATGACAGTGAGCCTGACATTCCTCTTCAATTTACTTGGGTGGGAGCCAGTCACAGCAGGATTTGCCATGTTCCTTCTGACATTGCCATTGAACATCTGGATGTCCAAGAACTTTGCAAGCTCGCAAGACAAGCTCATGAGCGTAAGAGATCGCAAGCTGGTTGTCCTCACCGAGGCTTTGCAGGGTATCCGACAAATCAAATTCTCGGCGCAAGAAGTKCCCTGGCAGAAGAAGATCGAGGCAGTCCGTGGAGTCGAGCTCAGCACACTATGGAGRACACTATGCTTGGACTGCGGGCTTATTTTCTGCTGGATCATAGGTCCAGTAATCCTCAGCACSGTATCTCTCGCAGTGTATGCTCTTTTACATGGCGAGTTATCTGCCTCTGTCGCCTTTACTTCTCTGACAGTCTTCTCGGCCCTCGAGTTTTCGCTCGGCGTCGTTCCTGAGTTCACAACCGATGCTCTTGAGGCTTGGGTCTCAGTGAAGAGGGTCGACGAATACCTGTCCGCTCCAGAGACAATGAAGTACAGAAAACATAGTGATGCCATAGTGTTCAACGACGCCTCCATTACCTGGCCTTCAGATACGGTCGAATCCGATCCTGACACTCGTTTCGTGTTGAGAAACATCAATTTCCGCATACCTGCCAGAGAATTGACTGTGGTGAGCGGTCCCACTGGGGCCGGTAAGAGTCTACTCCTGGCCTCATTGATCGGAGAAGCGGACCTTCTTGGGGGCACAGTGACCCTTCCTGACGCCCCTTTGACAAAAGAGAGAAATGATCAACATGCGAACAAGAGCGACTGGGTGATTGATTCGGCAATCTCATATGTTGCTCAAATACCCTGGATTGAAAACGCGACTATCAAGCAGAACATCCTCTTTGGATTGCCCTTTGATAGAGGTCGTTACAATGAAACCATTGAGTGCTGTGCTCTCAAGAAAGACCTGGATATCCTGCCAGACGGCGACAGCACCGATATCGGCTTCAACGGCATCAATCTTTCCGGTGGCCAAAGGTGGAGAGTGTCGTTCGCTCGAGCTTTGTATTCACGGGCTGGGATACTGGTGCTGGATGATATATTCAGGTAAGTCCTAAGACGAGATAGTATCAACAACGGCGAGCTTGGCTGACTTACCACAGTGCTGTGGACACCCATGTTGGCCGCCAGTTGATCGAAGGCGCACTCGCTGGTTCTTTGGGGATCAATCGTACGCGCATACTCGTGACGCATCATGTCGGCCTTGTACTGCCCAGAGCTGCATTCATTGTCGTCCTCGCTAATGGTACCACTCAATACTGCGGCTCACCAGAAGGATTTCGTGCGACAGAAGCATCTAAGGATATATTGGGATCTGACGACAGACATTCTAAGAAAGATACACCACCGAAGGGGGTGGACATCACGACGTTCGAAGACCCTGATTTACGGAGGATAGTGTCCCATAAATCAAACATCGTTGATGATGACCAAAATGYCTTGGGCAAGATACRGCCTAGGAAGTTTGTGGAAGCCGAAGGCAAAGAAAAAGGATCAATCAAGCGGGCTGTCTGGATAGAATACCTGAGAGCTGGTGGTGGWCCTCCCTGGTGGCTATCGGGGATGSTGTTGTACCTCACATACGAGGCTCTCACKCTTGGAAGATCATGGTGGATCACAATCTGGACACGGTCATACAAAGAAGTCGAATCTGCAACCGTCCACTTGCTAAACCAAGCAAGTCATCAGCCGTCTCAARCAGTGTTCAATAGAAGCCAAGGTTCTGATCTGCCCTTCTATCTCGGCACATATCTTGGACTCAGTGTCGCTCTCTGTTGTTTCGGGGCCAGCAGATACCTGTTCATTTACACGAGATCACTGGCAGCATCAAARGTGCTCTTTGACAAGATGACATATACGATCYTACGAGCGCCATTGAGGTGGCTAGACACGGTCCCTGTAGGCCGTATYTTGAATCGATTCACGGCCGACTTCGAGGCCATCGACTCCAGATTAGGCGACGAATTAGGCTACCTTCTGTACTGTTCGATCAAACTGGCTGGTATCCTCATCGCTGGGTTCTTCGTYTCCCCATGGGTCATTCTAATGGCATTTGTTCTACTCGTGATATGCGCCTATYTGATGAGCGTATACCTTGTAGGGGCTCGGGAGGTGAAACGGTTGGAAAGCATTGCGAAGAGTCCTATCTTTGAGCARTTTGGCTCGACTTTGGCCGGCATCGGCACCATCAGAGCCTTCGCYAAAACGGATATCTACGTCGATCGCATGATGGAGAAGATCGATGCTTACTCCCGATGTTACTGGCACCTCTGGCTGCTCAACAGATGGATGTCTCTCTGGCTCGATCTCTCTGGTGCCGTCTTCACCACACTGGTGGCCACAATCATCATCTATGCCGATATCGATGCTTCACTCGCTGGCTTCGCGCTCACCTTCGCCCTCCAATACAGCAGTGCGATGACTGATATCACCAGGTTCTACGCCAACGTCGAGCTTTCGATGAAYGCAGTCGAACGGGTCATCGAATGGTCTAAAATGCCCATCGAACCCCAGGATTCGAAGATTGAGACACCAGCAGCCTGGCCGACGGAGGGTCGTCTGGAGGTCAACGATCTGGTCGTGGGCTATGCACCAGATCTCCCACCGGTCTTGAAAGGGCTCAGTTTCCGGATCGAGCGCAATCAGCGCGTGGGCGTGGTTGGGAGAACAGGTGCKGGAAAGAGTTCCCTGACATTGGCACTCTTCCGCTTCCTGGAARCACGCGGGGGCTCCATCCTCATCGATGGGATCAACATTGCAGACATCTCCCTRCAATCTCTTCGCAGCCGCTTGGCCATCATTCCACAAGACCCTGTTCTGTTCTCTGGTACCGTCCGGTCAAACCTGGACCCATTCAGCGAACACACGGAAGACCAGCTTGARGATGCTCTGCAGCGCGTGCATCTCGCTCGGAGYGGGAACACCAGTGCTCCCCCCTCTCGTGCCGRGCCTGCGAACGATGGTCAAGCTGACAGCAGCATGGATGCCGAGCCGCCTACCGTCCCCAACCAGGATGGCGGAGCTTCRACCGATGCCAACATGACCGCTGCYGCTGCTGCTGCTGCTGCTGCAAACCCATCCGGAACCGACACAAGCACCCCTCCTYCTGCTCCTCTTCCCACCAACGCCGCCATCACCCTCGACACCCCCATCTCCGAGTCCGGCCTGAACCTCTCGCAGGGCCAGCGGCARCTSCTCTGCCTCGCCCGAGCCATCGTCCGGCGCCCCAAGATCCTCGTCCTCGACGAGGCCACCTCCGCGGTGGACATGGCGACGGAYCTGCTCATCCAGCGGAGCATCCGGGAGGAGTTTCGGGATGCGACMTTGCTSGTGATTGCGCACCGGTTRAGCACGATTGCGGACTTTGATCGGATCTTGGTGATGGAGGAAGGGAAGGGGGTGGAGTTTGGGSCGCCGAGGGAGTTGCTGGAGAAGGGTGGTGGGAAGGAGAAGGGGGTGTTTCGGGGGATGGTGGAGGAGAGTGGGGAGAGGGAAGGGTTGAGGGATGTGATTTTGGGAAAGGRYAAGGGAAAAGGGAGARCGGATTAGACGGGAGGAACAGGGAAATAGAGCTTTAKGTGTAGAAATGATGGATATGGATTGAACGACATCAAGACATTGATCGGGGGAAAATATAGATATGGTGTTATAGACAATTTCATGTTTGACTTGAACTTGCTCGTSTCTCATTAKATTCACTGAACGCCCACTTTCTGGTGGGATGAATGAATCATGCTAATACTGTGAGACCATCCCAATGCCGCTAAAATCAAAAACATCACCATGATGCACAAGTAGATTGATGCATGTCTSCTCACTGCTTCTCAGACAGTCTGCTGTCCATGCCTGAAAGGCTCATAGGCCGTCCCCCTCTGATTACCCACCGTCCCGAGCTGGTGTCCGTTGTTGGCTTGATTGTACGGCAGCCCCCCCTCAAASGGACTSCCCATCCTCTCGTAATTATACGGCATCTTCTTCCTCCCAAAGAACCCACCACCACCATGCTGCTTATTCCCCTTGGGCTCACTGTTRTACCCCTTRATCCGATCGCTCCTGCCACTACAACAGCACGAGCTGAACAGCCAAAACAGCCCCGCCGCCATCGAGAACACGACCCCCAACCACGTGGCGACATAGATATTCCTCCCCAGCGAGCCATGGATGTTATACTTATTCAACGCGGTATTGAACGTCCCATCGAGCGTCGAATACAAAATCGTCGCCGTGAGCGCAAACGCCAGGATGAAGAGACTCGACACCGTGCTCACCACCGTCGTGAGCACGCTGCCCAAGCGACTGAACAGCGCCAAGAACCCGACGAGGATCTCGACGATGGTGGCGACGAGCGCGACGATGTACGCGATGAACATCCACTTGGCCACCGTCCGGTAGGTGTCCAGCCCGGACTTCAGCTCCTTGCTGAAGAACTGGTCCACGCCCGTGTTGTTCAGCTGCCACACCTCCACGGGGTTGAACCAGAACTCGTTGGTGTGCGGGGAGCAGTGCGTCACGTAGTCGGTCCCGCCGTTGCTGCTGCCGGTGTGGTTGGTGACGAAGGAGCCCTCGCAGTAGTTCCACAGCGAGATGTGGTAGAARTCGCCGATCCCCAGCGCGGACTTGGCGATCCCCTCGGTGGCGTTAATGAGCTCGGAGGTGTCGACCCCGGGGATGGAGGGTAGGTTGGGGAGGTCGGAGGGGGAGATGTCGATGGAGGAGGTGTTGGCCCGGAAGAAGTAGAGGTTGTTGTAGCTGTTGTTGTGGCGGTTGGTTCCGCCCAGCCCGACGATGATCAGGCAGACGAGCGAGCCGATGGTGAGAGCCATCGGGGTGAAGATGCAGGCGAAGCGGCCGGCTTTACCCATGGTGGCGGTGGGTAGTAGTACTGTTGTAGGGCGGCGTGTGTGTGTCTCTGTGTGTGTATGTGTTGATTTTCCAAAGGAAAGGTGAAGAGCGAGGGTAGGATAAGGTTGTGATCGGTTCAAGGTAAGAAACACGGAGAAACGAATGTGATTGTCGTGTCTATGTCGTACAAACCAAAGAGTGGTTGTAGGTGGAAGTATGAATAAGAGAAGAACAAGAGAAAGATCGAAATCAGAAAGTATTTGATAGATATTGCGTTGAGCATTCGTATTTGAATGCCTGGACGAAAAGTGTAAGACTCTGAAAAGTGACTATTTACGGACTACGTATTGGCTGGCAACGCTTGGCTGGCGGTGCTGGTGACGAGCCACGCTTTTTCAGGGGCTGTGCCAGCCTTGCAGCTAGAATCAAATCAGGACTAGTGTCCGGACTCCAGATTCTATTAATAGAGATTCCCAGCTTTTCACCAACATCGCTGCCCATCGACAGCCACAATCGATTCATAGATATCCGTGGGAGCCTCGCCTCCTTCTTCCTTCTTCACCTCTGCCGCTGCCATGGTCCGCTGAGAGCTTACGTCTACGCGATAACGTTTTTACCCTCTTTCGCATTTCCTCCCTGATCCCGGCTTTTTTCCGGCTTTTTGCAGAGACTGCATTACTACCAACGCCATTCATTCCAGGTACGGTTCGAAAAGTCGTCTCATTGATATAAGGCTGTCACCTATGGAGACTTTGGCGCCTGTCGACGGACAAATCTAAAGTGGTCTCTATCATGCTGCATTTTTGTAAAATTGCGACTCCACAGGGCCAGATACAAGTATTCACTCAGGCTTCAAGAGCTTGCTGCAGGCAAGTGTTTGCACTGAGAAATCTCCACACGTCGTACGACCATTCGTTGCTCATCATGTCTCCCTACACACTGTTCTTCCAAGCTCTCACCGCACTGTCTATCCGCCCGTTCGCAACCCATGCACAGGCTGCGAATCCTGCGAGGCCAGCAGACCAGAAAGCCGCTCTCTGCAGTGCTCTCTGGAATGCCATCTTCCTCAAAGCCGCCACCAATGCCTGAAAGCTCTCCAGATCGTTGATCTTTGGGAACGGTGTATCCTTGGGGGCATCCTTGCCAAGAAATTCACACAGGGGTCCCCATCCCTCTTCGACCCTGTATTCCAAGACTCGACGCTTCTGACCCGTCTTCTTTTCCACTTCGGCAATGAATTGCTTGACCTCGTCATTGTGTCGTGTCATTCAGACAGGCCGGAACTTGCTCCAGAGGACCCCAGTATGCAGGAATGAACCTCCTCATCATGCCGTCGCATCTGCGCTGGGCTGCGTCAAAAAGCCGGATGAACGCGGCGCTCCACGAGTAGAGTTGAGGGTAGAGACTGCCCATCGCTCCAGACATGCTCCGGTACCATGCTGCTTCACTGCGCGTTGTAATGACCACTTTCGCATCGGGATACGCTTCGAGAAGTTCCCTGGCGAAAGCTGTAGCAGGAGCATCGGTGACTGCCTGCAGTGGCGTTGGATCAATAAGCTTCGTTCAGAGGTATGCTGTTCACTCATGAAAGCTTGAAAGTCAAAGACATATCGCTGAGCATGCATCACAGGACCGGCAAGGAAACGATCGAACAGGGCTTTTGGCATCTCCTCGACGATTCTGACAAGCTGACAAACTTGGCTGACTGACCGTGACATGACCCAAGAGCTGATCCCACTGCTCCCTACCAAAGCCTTCGCCTTCGCCGTAGAACTTTGCATCGATAGCCTCAAGCCACATGTCACAGTCCGGGGGGTTCTCGATCGTGGACGACATGTGGTATACATCCCCGTACCCGAGTTGTAGCAGTGCGACTTTCAGGGCTAGTATTCCATATGATCAGCCTCAGACTTGGCCCCCTTGAATATCCTAGTGGCAAGCTTCAAGCATGGATCTCAATCCTTTGTCCGCAGTGCAAGTATCGGGTTCGAGCACCAAGATGCTATTCACGGGAAGACGTACAGAATGTACCTGTTCGAGGGAGGCCTAGGCACAAGATCTCCATTGGTACGATGCGTTTCGCTCCATGTCGGTCGATCCATGTTTGTTTCGGGACTATGTGACCTTGCCTCGACATCTTGAAATAGATATTGTGACGAGTCAACTCCAATTGGAACGCTGGCACTTCGATGCGCTTGAAAAGATTTTTAGAAAATGAAGTTTTGGGCATTCAGAAGCGTTTTCGGGAAGAAGTCTGTGCTGTAAGAGTTATAAGGCACGTCTCGTATGTGCAGTCCATCTCGCGGACGTTTTCCTCTTCCAGAACGTAAGCTTACGCTGGATGCTCCAACATTTCAAACTCTTGGGCAGTCTAGCCGGTGGTGATTGGACCCCAAATCACAGAACCCTCATTTGACCTCCCGGTGCAATACCGCTACGCCTAGCTGAAGTTTAGGTCTACTAGCGTAATAGTCGTTGGAGTTTCTGACCCAGCATCAGCTCCCTGCATTGACGCTTCAAGGGTCTATGATGATCCTACAGAGCCATGATGGTTATCTGTCTTTGAGACGCCCGTCCGCCCAAGCCTGGCGCCCTCAAATGTCCAGCTACCACAGTAGCGAGTTGATTCTCCAAAGCTGCAAGAATTCCAGAGGCCTTGAAAGCAGGGTGGTCTTATATTCTTCGGATCGTCATTCACGTAGGAACATCTTGTATACTGGAGAATCGGTGCATTCAGAGAAAGGATATCCAAGCTTCTTCAAAAAGCCCTCGAGCTCATCTTTCTCGGTATCCGGACATTGAATACCGGCAAGGATCTTGCCTACGTCGCCGCCGTGATTGCGGTAATGGAAGAGCGAGATGTTTTGATCTGGTCTAAGGGTGGTGAGGAACTTGACAAGGGCGCCAGGTCGTTCGGGAAACTCGAACATGTAAAGCTTTTCGTTAGGCACAGCACTCGGTCCACCGACGAGATATCGGACGTGAGATTTTGCAAGCTCGTCGTCGCTGAGATCATATGCGCTCATGCCATCTCTCTTCAGGCGTTTGATCAAATCAGCTATTTCCGAAGATCTTGTAGCTGACCGTACGGTCATACCCATCATGATGTTCGCCGTGTTATCTCTGGCAAATCTGTAGCTGAATTCCGTGATCGCATGAGGAAGCACGGCTTTGACGAGTTCCGCAAATGCGCCTAGCCGTTCTGGTATGTTGACACTCAGGAGAGCTTCCTTCTGTTCACCAAGAGCGGCACGCTCAGCGACGAAACGAAGCCTGTCGAAATTCATATTTGCACCAGACGCTAGTGCAACCAGCTGTCTTTTGGGATTCTCTGATGGATTGCGAGCGACGTACTTCTTGAGTCCAGCGAGAGCCAAGGCGCCTGCCGGCTCGAGGATGGATCGAGTGTCTTCGAAAACGTCCTTGATCGCTGCGCAGGTCTCGTCCGTAGTGACCTCAATGACATCGTCGATGACGTCCAAGCAAAGCCTGAATGTCTCTTCTCCTACCGTCTTCACAGCTGCGCCGTCTGCAAAGAGCCCGACCTCCTTCAAAGACACCCGCTGTCTTTTCTTCAATGACTGTACCATAGCGTTTGCGTCATACGCCTCGACCCCAATGATCTTCACGTGAGGTGCTATACGCTTAATGTAGACTCCTATGCCCGCAATGAGGCCTCCTCCGCCGACACAGCAGAAGACGGCCTCAAGATCTCTGATGTTCGTCTGTCTCAAAAGCTCCATTCCGATCGTGCCTTGTCCAGCAATGACATAAGGATCATCGAACGGGGCGATGTTTGTCAAATCATGCAACTTCTCTAGTCGATGGGCTTCAGCCTTTGCTGCATCGAAGTCGTCTCCGTGGAGGACTACAGAGCCGCCAAGCCTCTGGACGTTGAGATGCTTGATTGATGGCGTTCCAGAAGGCATGACAATCGTTGCCGGAATTTTGAGCTTCCGAGCAGAGTAAGCCACGCCTTGAGCATGGTTCCCTGCAACGCTTCAGCTTCGCGCTGAAAGTAGGAAGTTGCATTCTCTCATTCACCGGCTGAACATGCCACAACGCCTTTCCATTTCTTTTCATTGTCTAAATGCGCCATCTTGTTATATGCGCCTCGCAGCTTGAAGCTGAAGACTGGCTGCAGATCTTCCCGCTTGAGTAGAACATCACATTCCAACCGCTTGCTCAGGTTGTGAGCCTGGGAGAGCGGCGTCTCTTGCACGACTTCATAGACTCGTGAAGCCAAAATGAGGCGAAGATACTGTTCGAGTATTAGTCATAKAACGGAATTGGAGCGACAGTCCACGGACGTCTGGATGTCCGCTTGGAAGCAGGTACTCGGATGGGATTGACGCAGACGCTGGGGTCTTTTCACATTTCTCGTCTGGGTTGGCCGAGTACAAGGTAAGGGACATTGGATCGTGAGTGCCATTAGGCATACTCGCATGTTCAATGGCCATAATCAGGAAGCTCTGCAGACGCTCTGGCACCAATGCAATCAACTCCTTGAAGAAGAGAATAATGCCCGATTTCGGTGAGAAGCTCCAAAGATACCGTAATTTATGCAGTGCGTCATTCTCGGCCCGGGAGCGGAAGCCTACCGATTGGATCTGAATCCTCAGATGGCCCTTGCAGTAGTAGATGGATCATGACGAGAGCGAGGTCCAACTAACCCCTCTCCTCTTCATGCTTGTACTTCTCTCATATCTACAGTCATGGTAACTCGAGATTTATTCGGTAAGCCTTTTCAATTGAAGTTCAAAAGACCTGCCGATATGTTGCTTTTTTCCAACGCCATTTGTGATCCGCCTCTTGGACAAATAAGCGTTATTCCTGCTCATCAAAAGACTGTGAGTTTCACGACATATTGACACAGCACATCAATTGATTGGAAACAGATCAGATTCACAGTCTCGATCGAATCCAGTAAATCGTTACCCGAGCAGCCATGGGAAGTGGTTCTATGGCACAATGGTCATACAAACCAAGAGTGGCGTGAGCTTCTGTTGCCAGMGATTGATACCCAACCTACTGTTGTATGAACTGACCTGAATAATCTAATTGATCATACAGTAACTGATTCATTGAAGTAGTTTGCCGTCAATTCAGAGAATAGATCTAAAGTCTATCGTCGTTGTTTTGCCATCGAACTCCCAAAGCCTTCAGACTCCGCACGGCCTCTACGATTTACCTTGAAGTACAAAGTCGCCACGAATGATAACTGGAAATGGGCCAACGAGGCGTTGAAAACGAGCGATGGAGAATTGTATTTCCAGCCGTCACAAGTGCCACCAACGATCTCCAAGGGACCGGACGAGTATCTCCAGGAACCTGATCCGAGATGGTCAGTGCAATCGACGCCTAGTGAAAGTCCAGGCGCCCAGCTGTGGTCATTCAAAGCATCGTTGAAAGGCGCGAAAGGCAGCGAATCCTCAATAACGGAATTATCTCTTGGCATTCCACGCTACTACTCAAAGTGGTTCGCCACAGTCAGGCCATGGACTCCATGGATTGCTCCTCGTCATGGTAAAGCTCCTTTCGCTCCTCCGCAAGTCGCTGTCGCCTGCGCATTCTTGAGATACGACGGCCTTAGTCTAGTAGTGCTTGCAATAAGCGGACTCGATGATGTGTTGACGGAACTGAAAGCGGACGACAAGGGGAGTGTGATCGCTCKTTCGAGAAATGATCGAGAAAGCAGTGGCGAGGCGCATGTCCTAGCCTCGCTTGGGCCATCCTACGAGTGTGCCAATGCTGCAGTGATGTAYGAGGCGCGAAGAATCATGACCGGCGAGCTACCCGTAAATGGTCATCCCAGTGCCCAAGCAGAGCAATCAGCCTCGAAAGATGTCAAAGCTGAGTGGGTGGAGAACTGGTACGACAACCTAACATTCTGTACATGGAATGCGCTTGGGCAGGATCTGACCGAGCAGAAAATCTATGACGCTCTGTCGGACTTGAAGGAAAATGATATCAACATAACAAACCTCATAATTGATGACAACTGGCAGTCTCTAGAAGCACATGGACCCACTCAATTCGACATGGGCTGGAGCGACTTCGAAGCCAACCCCAAAGGCTTCCCAAAAGGCCTCAAGCATACCGCCACCAAGATCAGAGAGAATTATCCAAATATAAAGCATATCACCGTCTGGCACGCCATCCTGGGCTACTGGGGCGCTGTATCTCCACACGGAAAGATCGCTCAAAAATACAAAACCAAAAAGGTCAACAAAACAGGTGGGGGACACATTACCGTCGTTGATGAGCCAGACATTGGCAGGATGTATCAAGACTTCTATGACTTCCTTCTCGACGCTGGTATCGATTCCGTAAAGACAGATGCCCAATTCATGCTTGACGAGATTGCTGATGCTCCGGACCGCCGCCGACTTATCACAGCCTACCTGGACGAGTGGACTATTGCAAGCCTACGGCACTTTTCCATCAAGGTGATTTCTTGCATGTCACAATTCCCTCAGAACCTCTTCCACACGCAGCTGCCGATGAACAAGCCTCCATTGATGGTCCGAAACAGCGATGACTTTTTCCCGGATATTGCAGAATCACATCCATATCACATCTTCTGCAATGCGCATAATGCCCTCTTCACCTCTCACCTGAACACTTTACCAGATTGGGACATGTTTCAAACGTCCCATCCATACGCATCTTTCCATGCTGCTGCCCGTTGCGTTTCTGGCGGGCCAATATACATAACGGATACGCCGGGCAAGCATAATATCGAGTTGATCAGGCAAATGACGGCGCAAAACATCTCAGGAAAGACAATAGTGCTCCGACCCAGCGTCTTCGGTAAGGCAATCAACCCTTACAACGCCTACGAAGACGAACACCTTCTCAAGGTAGGCACGTTCACGGGAGGCAAAGGTGGGACCGGGATCTTGGCAGTATTCAATATCAGTCAACGTCCGCTCTCTGAGTGTATCAATCTGATGTCAATTCCTGGCACAGAAAGTGGAGGGGAGTATGCAGTTCAAGCATTCACGACTGGTGAGGTCAGAATGCTGAGCGGTTCGCACGCTGTTGTTACACTTCAACTTGATATCAGAGGTTGGGAGATCCTTGCCGCGGCTCCAGTCCGCGCCTTCACACTGGCAGGAAGCACAGGGCTGCAATCAACAGCAACAAAGGTGGCTGTTCTGGGTCTAAGGGGAAAGATGACTGGTGCTGCGGCTGTTTTAGGGAGCGAAATGACCATGCGGGACAACGGGCGCCTACACGTGCATGTCACATTGAAAGCCCTGGGCATCCTCGGTGTGTACATGTCGGATGTTGAGAACAGGGATCTGGGTGAAGACTTTATGATTATGATCCATGGTCGTGCAATCCCAATGCATTGCGCGTCCAGAAATACGGATGAGAGCCTACTCGAAGTTGATACTGAGAAGGCATGGAAGGAGATGGGCTTGCAAGCTGGGTATGGGAACGAGCTTGGCGTGGATATTTATGTCCAATGATTGACGTGGACGAAGCCAATGGCAAAGAGCGAAGGATGAGAGGTGGAACAGGATACGACATTCCTTCCGCTCTCGGCCTAAAGCGAATGCCACAGAAAAGGCTGAGTCCAGCAATCATGTACCAACGCCATCTCTCCCACTTGCTGGGTGCGTGAAGCTTGCCTCTTGAGAAGTAGCAGGCTGGTAAGGGGCTGCAAATCTTTGCGCTTGATACGCCGGTTCAGCATGATGAGCGTCGACCCCTAGATTCATATTAATATCATCAGCTTCCATGGTTAGGGAGCCACTCAGGTACCATTTTGGCTGCCTAGATTTCTCATATCGAGCCTTTTCCTACGTTCTATCCTCTGCGCGCATCTCCGGACGTTATACAGCTTCCATTCTATCAGGTCATCGATGAAGGGACTCGTCACCAGGTCCAAGCCCTTACTCCGACATTCGTCCTTGATCATAACCTGGGCCTGTGGAAGCGCCGAGGCACGAATGATGTCCCAATCGGTTTCGGTGTCGATGTGGAGTTTCTGGTTGAAGGCATTCTTGCAGATGGTCTATGTTTGGATTCTTACTTTAGCTCAAATTAAAGTTGCTTGCACGGGAAGGAGGGAAAAAATAATATCAAGATCTGCAAATAGTCTGACCTACCTCGAATTGATGAAAGGGATGATTATGCGCCGCGTCTGCGATTTTGACCTTTTTCCTTACCGAACTTTTCGATTCGGACAGGTAGATCTTGTTAGCTGATAACATGTCCTCACACAAAAATGTTTAGGGTCGCTAAGGAGGCTCGAGTTTTCTGGGATTTCTAGAACAGACATGACTCTTAATTGAATTGTGCCAGGCGCCTAGGCAGCCAAATATATGTTTCTTGGTACGTCATTCCGATGGAAACATTGGTGAGTAATATGATACCAAGTTTTAGCGTGGACACGTCGTACAGTAAGCCATTTCCAGCGCGTGCGAGACCAATAGCAATCTTCAAATGCAGGGTATGATCAGATGAATGAAAGCAGGAATTGGTGAATCATACCATGGCTGGGAAAATCACTGAAGGTGGTCCGATGACAGGAACGGCCGCAGTACTTTTCGATCTGCTTGGGAAGGGTTGCTGCTCCGCACTCGGTAGCGCGATTTGGTCACGTGATCGGGAAATGATTTCGAGGCCGGTGCGAAACAACTTCTTCTTCCATCTGTGAGTCTAATTAACACCGTAATGAGCTCCTGGATTCGTCACTAAAATACCATGTCAGCCTGCATGAACCAGCTCATCTGCCTCGCCTTGCTCGCATATGCTGCCACATGCGGTTAGCACAGGTCTTGGCACTCTTGCATCTTGTTCCATAGATCATCAATCCAGACATATGTGAATTGCACCCTACATGCAGTCTGACCCACCCAAAGCCCGTTGTATATAGCCCGATACGCAACTCGCTTCCATGCGGAGCCTCATGACCTTGCAAAAGGAGGGACGACCCAATCGGGTTTAGCGCAGGCCTCTCTGCAACAATTTCAGTGAAAGCCTTTGAGGATGAATATCACATAAACGTCTTGAACCAGTCTTGCACCGCAAGCCGCACTGCTTTCTGCGACTGATTTACTCACGAACATTTCCTACCATAACCTAATCAGCTTGCCACCACGGTCATTTACTTCGACCCTACGAGCTCTACTTCCGATCCAACTATCCCAAGTCTTCTGCCCGGCCGCTTCCCACAATTTCCTCCCACCTCCACGACTTGTCCCTTTCCCCATCCTGACGGCCTACGGGCCTCTCTCTCCACTTTGCCAACCCGCCACCTCGCCAATCCAACAACCACCAAGGCCCCCCCCCCCCGGGAAAAAACACCATCACTATGTCCCTCGTCCACCTCGCCAACGCCTGCTCCCACCTCCAGAACGCCTCCCTAGCCCGACTGGGCCTGACCTCCCTCCCACGCACGAACCAACTCCACGCCCTCTTACTCCAAATGCAGAAATTCGGCTACGTCAACAACGTCACCATCGGCGGCCCCGCGCCGCCCCCCCCCTCGGGGATCGCGCCGGTCCTGTCGACGAACCCGGCCGCGAGGGCGGATGTGAGTTCCCACGTTTCGCCACGGACGATCAGCAGCAATAGCCAGCCGCCGCCGCCGCCGCCTGCGGCCGGGACGGTGGGAGAGATGTTGGAAGGAGAAGAGGAGGGGGTGACACAAGCCAACATCTCGTCCCGCCGCCTGTGGATCGGGCTGAAGTACCGTAACCAGAACCCCGTGCTGGAGAAGATGCAGTTGGTGAGTAAACCCACGCGGCGGGTGTGGATGGGTGTGCCCCAGTTGGAGGGGCTGGTGAGGGGGGAGCAGCAGGGGTATGTGAGGGGGTTGAGGGCCGTGGGGGAGGGGATGTATGTTAGTACCGATCGCGGGATCATGGAGATCAGGGAGGCGGTGGAACGGAGGACGGGGGGGATGTTGTTGTGTCGGGTCAATTGCGCGTGAGGGGGGGAGGCAATTGCTGGGACGATTATGGTTTGGATTGGGGGGAAGAGCGAGCGTTAGGGCCAGGGCTGAAAGCGAGGTGAGGAGGAATGATTATGAGGCCAAGAGTGGCTACCGAAGAGGAAGATTTGCCCTTTTGAAGAAGGCATAGCGACAAGACGCTGCAATGTTCTGGGCTCGAAGAGAGAGAGAGAGAGAGAGGGAGGGAAGAGGCGTTGTCGAGGGTAGCAAGAAACCCATCCCTGATTCACCTGCAATTAAGGTATCTATTGAAAAATCGAGCTAGCCCGCATTGGCATGACCAAGATGTATAAAAGCCAGGTTCCAGAGCACAGTGATGCTGAGTATACATTAAGCTTCCAACTCCTCAAACAGCCCATCAGACCAATTATCACACCGGCCTAGCCAGCAGGCCCAGCATCATCAAAATTATCAAT
Source organism: Ramalina peruviana (assembly GCA_001956345.1). NCBI lineage: Eukaryota > Fungi > Ascomycota > Lecanoromycetes > Lecanorales > Ramalinaceae > Ramalina > Ramalina peruviana. The sequence goes on from MSTJ01000077.1 coordinate 27,601, forward strand.
CGACTTGGGGGGGTGGGGGAATCTGTATGTGCTTTTCCTTCGCCTTCAAGTGTCAGAGAAAGAAATCCATCGCTTGAACGCCAACCAAGATTGAAAATTTCTGGTCAATGAGATAGAAGCATCAGGATTTCTCGAGATTCGGGACAGCGACATCTCATTGCGCTGCATCCACCGTCTGCGGCTCTCCGGCTTCGGTGGTTGAGGCCGCCGGTGCAGCGCTCTCAATCTCCTTGGCTACCTCGTCGCTCTTTGCAGTTGTAGGATCTGTCAGCGGGACTGGGTGAGCATCGGCAGACTCGGGCGCCTGATGATCATAATCTGTATCCTTCGGCTCCGGGTGCTGCGCCGGAGCTTGCTCCTGTTCCCTGTCATCGCCTTTGGAGGGATCTGTGTCTCCACTCTTCCCCTTGGGTTTGGCAGCTGACACCTTCCGCGGAGGCGATTTCGGCTCAACCTTGTCGTGCGTCTTTTGGGCAGAGCTTTGGGTCGGCCGCATCATCCGCTCGAGGAAGCTCCCCGATGATGCCCCTGTGCTGGCCATGCTTGTCCGCGGCTTGGGTTTTGACTTCTCCGCGGGCTTCGAGTGAGCGGGAAGGGAGGCACGGACCGGCCTTGTGGATTTCGAGAGTGAGCCCGCGCGACCTTTGGTAGCGGTTGATMCGCTGCTTTGACGGCCAGGCGACCGGGCCTGAGGAGGGCCACCACCTTCGTCATGCTTTGCGGCGGAAGATGCTGTTGGAGCTGTCGCGGCTGCTGGTAGCTTGACGGGTTTGGTCGGAGATTTGGGCCTTGGCTTTGTAGCAGCTGCGTGTGGTTTGCTGGGAGCTGAATGGGTGCTCGTTGGCTTGGATGTCGGTGGTCTCGTAGCTGCTTTCGCAGTCTCTGCGACTTTGCTGGTCACTCGATCTATTGACGATTTGACCGGCCCCTTGCTTTGTGTAGATTGCCCTTGAGAACCTTTTGCTGAGGGCGCTGCACTGGCTTTCAGGGATTTCGCAGCTTGAGATGATGCTTTAGGCGCTGCGGAGGTGCTACTTGTTGGTGTATGGGGCGTTGATGGCGACTTGACTGACCCCTTGCTTGCCCCATCGTCCTTTGAGGGTGCCTTTGCGGCTTTTCCTGGCCCATGAGGTGGATCTTGGGTACGAATGGATGCCGGGGCTTTCTTTGAGGCCGTCTTAGGATCAGCGCTCTCTTTCATGTTCCCATTCATTGGCGTTTTGGAGCTGGAGCCCGAGGAAATTGTAGGCTTTTGTGTGGATTGTGAGGTTGGTCTGGAAGTATCTGAGGGTTTGGTCGTCGGCTTGATTTCAGCCGAGCTTTCCTTTGATGCTGTTGGATCGGTACTGGTGAGAGCTGGAGATTGCTTCGATGCTTGCAACGCAGGATTTGAGTCCTCAACAGGTGCTTGCTGAGTGGTCTTCCTTTCATCCCCAGCCTCGCCCTCGAACGGTGACCCTTTCAAAATAGAGCCTAGCCCTTCTTCCCGAGACTTGCTGGGAATGGCTTCCTCATCTGCGTCCCCTTTTTCAGGCTTGGACTCGGTAGCAGGTGGCATCTCACCCGATCCTTGCTGCCCATTGACATCTGTTGTTGAAGGCAGCCCATTGGCCTTTGGCGGTGTACTTATCGGATTCGTCATGGCTTCAGGTTTTGTATCTTGACTTCCGTCGAACGTTGCGGGACCGGTCTTTGGAACGTCCAATGTAGACGCCATGTGGCCGCTTGGTTCCACCGCAACAAAGCTAGTCCGCACTTTGCTCAAAGGCCTGGAGGTGTCACTGGCCACGCTGCCTGCTGGCGATCTACCGCGCGAACCGGGAGGGGTCTTGTCTGAAGAGTTCGATTCGAATCGTGCTCGTAGAGAAGCAACACCGCTCGGGGATCGCCCTTGCGACATGACTAGCGAATGACGAGGGGTTAGCAACAGCTATGTTCAAAGCCTTCAGGGCCAATCGACGTCATAGCTCTCGAATCGAAGGTGGGACACGATGGGATCCGTTTCAGAGTCATGGCAATTGGACTTGGACAAGGGGGAACAAAGCATGTCTCGGGTTGTTTATTTAAGCTCGCATTGCAGCCGGCGGCGGACCGCGTCTTGTTATATTTCGCGACTGGGATCTCGAACCGTGCACGCATTGATAGGAGTCATGACTTACAACGGGATCAAATATCGTCGAGGTTTTCGGTCGACTGCAAGGAAAATCACGAAAAACGTTTTCGTCGGGAGGCATATGCAGAAGAGCCCACGTGATGCGACTTTAAATTTCAAGTACTGTAATTTCCCTCCTCATGGACTAGCTCCATTCTGCATGGGTGCAGTATATACACAAGTACATCCTTATCTCTCATCTCTCGTGCTTCGTCATTTCGTCTGCATCTGGTACCCAAGTCCTGAGCTCCATTCCCTAGCCGCTCCAAGCATGATGAGTCGTGGCCGCCGTCCCCTTCAATTCCAGGAAGGGATACGCTTTTGCGAGAGAGGCTCGATATCAGCACGATGGGCCTAGCATGAGATGCCACTGTATACTCCGAGGCTCGGTTCCTTTATGGGTTATGACTGGCCTTTGGGCAAAATGTAGAATGTGCGTGGCGACTGGTTGAAGTGCTGTCCTGCAACGTCATCTCCACCTTTCAGCCAATTTTCTTCTCGATTTTCTTGAACAGCCGATTGACACCTTTGTCAACTCGTCCGGCTTGCTGTTCAAGCTTTCCAGCAGGCTGTGGAGAGCTAGCACTTGAGCTCCTATTCTTCTTATTGTGCTTATTGAACTCTTCTTCCGTGGGTCGGTAAACCTGCTGATGGACGTCGTACTGATTGCTTGGAGAATTTGACTGCTGTTGTTGCGTATACGAGTAACTGGAGTAGCCACCTACGGGGCCTGGGGCTGAATGGCCGGTAGAGCCGAGATAATCGGCATACTGCGGTTGAACGTGTTGGAGAGGTTGATGAGGACTACCGACGTAAGAGCCTCCCAAGACTGAGGATCCGGGCGACTGAATGGGGCCCCCTTTCGTGTTTGTCTGCTGACTAGCTGGATCTTGCGGCGGTGGACTAAAGGCTGGCACTAGCTGTTGCCTATCTGCTGAAGCAGCACTAGGTGGGCTTTGGGGAGGTGGCGGTGGAAACGATGCAGCGCTCGCCGTCCGCTGCCCCATAGTTGGTGGGGGACTGCCGTATCCGCCCTGGGCGGGAGATGCGAATGGCGCCTGGTGCGGCTGCACTGGAGGCGAGCCAACGTAGCCACTGGAAGCAGTCGAAGCGTACGGAGGTCGTGGAAGGGAAGCTTGGGCCGATTGCTGGGCCTGATCAGCATAGGCTGCAGCTGCCAAGCCAGTGCCGACATCGGCATCATCAGGAGGTGGCGTCTTTTCTCGATGGCGGATGGGCTCGGGTGCAGCGGGCGCGGCTGGGTTATAGGCAAGGGGTTGGAATCCAGCGGCATCGGGCGCCTTTGGAGTTTCGGTCGTTCCTGGAGATACCTGCCCGCCCGTCGAGGTGCTGGGCTTTAGATCGTGATATACCGGATCCTGTATCGCGGCATGCTCCAACTTCTGTACCACGGGACTCATCACTTTATCATGGGGCGCTGGGGTTGGTGGAAAATCGAGCAATTCCAGCTGATCATGCTGCAAAAGCCTCGTGGCATAGCTCGTGAACTGGTCGGCGTCCCGCAACGTCCAAAAGTATATGTCTACCGTATGCAGTGGTACGGGGTGGCTCCGCTCATGTCGCGAACTGATATCGGGCAGCTTCCAGAAATGCTCTGGCCGTCTGACTGGTGGGGAATAGGGGTTGTGGTAGCTTTGCGCTGTTATCGTGCAAAGCGTCGGTTGCTTGTGTGATCGTCGAATGGTCGATGCGTCAAGAGCTGTGGGGATAGAGCGTTCTCAGTTCTGGGCACCCGCGTTACACAGCAATCACTCACGCCCTGTGAATGCATCCTGATACCTGGTACCCGCATTGTTCGCTATCTCCAGTCTGGCTCCGTTCCCGCTTTTGTTCCCATAGAGGTACAAGTAAGACCCTTTGTCAAAGCGATGGGCAACAGGATGCGGGGATGGGGGCCCGAAGAAGGAATGGACATCTGCGAAGCTGTATGGTCTCAATTCGAAGCCCAAGTCTAAGGATGACAATGTTTTGACCTACACTACCAACAGCCTCTCTTCGCCCTCCTGGACAGCCATAGTCTTCGAAGTCGATTCTGTAGTTCCTGTTATTGTACATGTTGAAGTGGGAAGCCGGCAGATCTCAGCCTTGGAAAGGACTCCCGACTTCCGCAAGTCCCCGCGCTAGAATGACTTCGTCGCCGTCGCCAATCTAAATATAGTTGGCGCCAATTGTAGCCCCTGAATCTTCCAACACCAACGGACAAACGGATTCTATCAGCCTTTGGGTTTTGGGCGAAGAATATTTGGAAACCAATCCTGTGCTACTTCATCACCCTATCTTACTTGGCATTTAGCTGTTGATGTTCGACAGCTGAGACTCATCTCTCTTATCAAGATGAATCCTCTACGTCAGCTTACAATTCGGTCAAGCCGCAAGCGCATCCTTGGTCCAATAAGCACGGGAGGTTGAGATGGCCAAACCTTGCTTCGATCGTCTGTGGCCTCCAATTAAGTGAAATGTGATGAACTCGATGGATTCCTTGAGCTCTGGGACCAACATGATCATCATTAGCTGCCCTGTCTTCTGGGCTTATATCAACATGCTGGACCGTCTGACAAGGAACACTCAAGTTCTCGAAAAAACATTGTCATTTTTTCTCGCGTGTAGGAAGAAGATCCCTTTGCAGGCCTTCCACTTGGATCGCCACATTTTCGAAAAGGTTCGCCTCTTTGCTGAAGGCTTTACTCTGTTGACATGGACACCTTTGACGCTGATCTGGTCGTGATTGGGGCAGGTGGGATTCCACATCTATCTCATGGCCCGTAGGATATGAGCTGATCTGTATTTGAAGGCTTATCTGGTATTGCAGCCGCTCGCTTCTACCTAGACGTGCATCCATTAGCCCATGTGGTCATCCTTGAAAAAGATAGCCATCTAGGTGGCGTGTGGAGTTCAAAGCGTGCATATGAGGGGTTCTGGACGCAATGGACCGTTGGTACTGCGGAGTGGTCTGACATGAAAATGTCTCCACCGCCTGAAGAAGACACTTTCTACAATTTCTTCAAGGCCAAGTATACTACTAAATATCTGGAGAAATACGTTGACAAGCACGTATATGATGGCAAGACTCTACGGGAGAGGATGATCTTCGACTTTGCAGTACAGACTGTCAAAAAGGAAAGTGCTCTGTGGGTCATTCGAGGTGCCCAGGTGGCGTATCGGGCGCCCAAACTCATTGTCGCTGCTGGGATCACTTCGTCGGCGAATTTACCTCAAGTTCGAGGAACGGAAGATGCGGAGATGCCAATCATTCACCAGGGAAGCTTTGGCCAATCGCCCGTCCTCACCTCAGATCGATATAAGAAGGTCACTGTCATTGGAGGAGGTAAGTCAGCTGCGGACATGGTATACGCCTGCGTSGGAGCTGGAAAGTCTGTGTCTTGGGTTATTCGAAAGTCTGGTTCTGGTGAGTAGATCTCAGAAGCTTTTCTCCCATGCTATGGAAGGTCTCTAGAGTCATGTTCTGAAGGAACTGATGACTCCGAATCTTGCCGTAGGGCCTGGATTTCTGCTCTCCGCCAAAGGCAAAGGTCCTTACAAAAGTTCCTTCGAGCTTGGTTCCTGCCGAGCAGTAGCTACCTTCTCCCCTTCCATTTTCAGTCCAGATACCTGGTGGACAGGTTTTTTGCATGGAACAAATCTCGGGCAAAAAGTCGTGAATGCGCTGTGGGCTGGAATTGATCAAGGAACTCGCGCCGACGCAAATTACAATGGCAGGGAGAACGCTTTGGAAGGCTTCAAGAACCTGAATCCGTATACACCGTGAGTGATTTCCGGCCTTCTTGAACATCTCGGCGCTGTCATCTTTATGCCGGAAAAGGCACTGGCTGATGTTGATAAGACTTTTCTGGCAAAATGGCACCGGTGGCTTGCTCAATAGGAGAGACTTTTGGGACATAGTGGCACCGAACGTGAGAGTTTACTTGGACGACATGCATCATATCGAGGAGAATGTCCTCCACCTAGCCAGTGGAGACAAGGTAGAAAGCGACGTACTTCTTTGCGGCACTGGTTGGAACACAGCTTTTTTCGAATTTCTGGAGCCCAAGGAGCGGGTCCGACTCGGCTTGCCTCATCCATTAGAAGATGAGTCTCAAGCGATGAACGAATATTGGAAGACATTAGAGGAGAAGGAGGACCGGAAGATTCTACAGAAATTCCCTATGCTGGCAACTCCCCCAGAGCACCTCCGCAAGTCAAGTAAGGCTACGCCATACCGGCTATACAATGGTATCGGTCCCATCCAGGACGATTCCATCGCATTTATCGGGTATCTGGCTACTGCGAACTACTTTGTGGGAGTAGAGTGTCAAGCCATTTGGGCAACCGCCTTCCTTGACGAGAAACTCCGTCTTCCTTCGGTCGAAGAGCAACAGGCACAGGTTGCAAGGCAAACAGTTTTCTGTCGTCGCAGATACCTTTCAGGCGGCGACCGAGGCAACTTCTTCCCATTTGAATCGCACTTTTATGAGGACACTCTGCTCAAAGAGGTCGGTCTCAGTTCTCACATTAAGGGCTGGGTTCCCCATTACTTTTCACCAGTCTCCGCTCGGGATATGTCTGGTCTCAAGGATGAATATATCAAGAAATACCATGACGGGATCATGTAGCACTGAGATTCGCCAACCGTTCAATTGTAGATGAGGTCCGACACATTCAGATCCACAAGCTCATCCTTCGCCTCATCAGGGTGTGAAATCCTTCAGCATGTCCCATGCCTTCTTCAAGAATGGAGCTTTCGTGCACAAAAGTGGCTCGTTCTCATCTATGTCATGGCCATTCAACCTCACCTCAACAGACGCGCTGGAAGCGCGCGGCACAACGGCTGCTATCCTTGAACAGGCAATTGTCATAAGGTCGTGGAGCAAGGGGGGGTGTCACCACCAAAGAAAAACGTTCGATTTCCGCTAAATTTATAGAGCGCTAGTCCGTAGCGTGAACCCTATTCARTAACATACTTTAGCGGTAAATTTCATGACAGACGCGCACAAAATTGTTTGCTTCTTCGGCGTCCTRAGAGCCTTCCAGTTCAGGTAGTAGAAACACAATGATGCTGAGACTGTACAAGTCGAGCTTTCTCAAGGCACGGTTTTGTCGCGATCGTCAGTAGGATCGGGCGGTACTCACAGCTGTTGTATCGGTAGTGCCAAGGAAGACGCTGAAGTCTCGTCATATTCACCAGTGTGCACATTGTTTGCTTGCCCACTTTTCCGCCCATCCTCTTCGTTCAACAATCTTCCCGCAAAGAGCAAAATCTTCGTGCTGCATTCTGTTTATCTCTTCAAGAACACAAATTTTATTCCCGTCACATGTAGTGCAGATCTCATTAATTCTCTGATACCATGGACGAGCAGCAGCGCTCACTCGACTGGTAAAGATGGCTACCCTTSTCAATTTTGTTCGATGTATCTGATGATAAAGTAGGTATRGTAAGTTACACACACGCAGAGTAGATTTGGTCGGTGACTATGCTGGAAACGAACTCTTCGTTGTCGAAGGAGACTCACTTCTGCTGAACTGCTTCAATGACCCCAAACTGGACTTCGATGGTCAGTCATGTTCTCAAATTGCTATACTGACGACTGCTTATACCGCCTATAGCCGGCTTCCAGTTACTCCACGCTGTCTACAATGTCGAGCACTTCTTGCAAAATCTGCGACAACGAAGATGCAACTTCCACATCGTGTTCTTCGAGGACCATGAATCACTTTGTGTACCACCCAAAGCAGCTAGTCACTCTACCTCAAAATTTCTGCTTGCAAGGGCCGCGGTCAAGCGACATTTGGAAGCGAATGTGGCCGACTTGACCCTCCCTGGTATCGAGCTTCGCACTTTCAAATCGACCAGTGATGAAGCCTTTGCTAGGTACCTCTGGACCACCGGTGTCTATTTCGTAATGTGCCATGATGGGGCTTTCAACACCAGCACGCAAGCTTCATCAAAATCCGACCATAGGATCAATGGCTCGACCCCAAGAGATGAATTTGAGAGATCAAGGAAGGCCCGCTTCCGAGGAATGATCTTACTCCTTCTGAGTTGGGGATACAACATTGCTTTGATCAACGGCCTTGAATGGCACGATACCAAAGTGATGACTGAGGTTGTTGAGGGTCATCGACTGCAGAAGTATCTTACACCTCTGATCACTGGACATACCTCTGTGCCGACAGAGTCACCGTCATCGAGCCCAATAGGGGGCCAACCGGGTTTCGATCATGTTCATGCATTGCAATCTCTTCAACATCTGATTCAGAACCGTGAGACTCCCCACGAATTTGGAGATTCACAGGAAGTGCATCCCGAGAAATGGACACAGCGACGTTACATCATCACTATTGCTATGGATATGATGCTCGCCAAGGAAGCCGCACGACGCACCCTGGTTGCAGCTTTCCTGGAGCATGCAGCGTTATTGGAGGTAATGCCTTTGGCAAGTCGCCGCCTCAGGCACACCGTTGCAGATACAGAATCGACCGGTGAAATGCAGCACTTCATCGATGAATCTGCCTCTACTATATGCAGCCTGTTGCAAGACATCAGCTTCTACAGAGTTTTGAAGAGCATCGCGAAGTGCGATTTGTCAGATCTTCTAGACGGTCGTCTCTTTTCATCAGTGCTTGCTTGTCCTGAGCAGTTAGCAGCACCCAGAGGTCAAATCAAAGCTATCTTTGAGGAATATGCTATGGCGTTGGATCATCTGTCTGGTACCCACATCGAGCTCTTGAAGAGCACAAAACCCGCAACCCAGTCTACCGAATCCAAGTCCATCGAGGACCAGAGACTTGGCTCCACAATCCTGCCTTTCTCTAACCATGTATTTGATAAGCACCTGGCACCTATCAAATTGACAACATCTTCGAGAAAGCGTGAGAGCCCAGAAGCCGGACGAATATTCCAAGAAGTCTCTCATTGGCATAATGCTCGTCGACCCCTCACTAAAGTAGCGCCTCCAATGACCCCTTGGGAGAAGAAGAAAGCTGCGAGAAAAGTTAATTTCTTCATGGCAGAAATGCAAGCTTATGCAGCAAGTCTGACCAATGCTACCGGCAGTAGTCTAGAACCTGAGACCGTTACAGTCGGTCCTAAGATTTTGGCAGAAGCCCAACTGGACGTAGCTAAAGAGAACACGATTCCTCCTAAGTCGAAGTCCTCAAAGCCTGACCAGTCATCAAAATCGAAGAACAAACCCAGCAAGAAAGAAACCAGAGAACAAGAAATGGCAGTGAAAAGGGCAGAGAAGGGTGATCTTGAGGCTAGTAAAACGCTTGCAGCCTGGCAGATAGTACGGAAGAACCTTGAGGCCGAGGTGACGCCTGCGAGAAGACATCAGAAACTTTCTGACTACCTGCGTGATCGCTCTGACACTCAACAACGTGTGTTGGGGGCAGAGATTCGATACCACATGATCTGTGATCTGGTCGAGATTCTCAAAAGTTATGGACCGTCGTCGCCGGAAATAGAGCCTCTTAGCATCATGGCCCTGCTCTGGACCTCCATCAGAAAGACGGTGCATACGCCAGGCTTGACGAAGACGATTGTCATTAGTCTGAAAGCTATCCTGGACATCTTTCACTTACCTCAGATCGAGATGGAGATGCCCTCCAGTGACCGGGCCTTCGCGTATGACCCAAAACTGGCACTTCCACGGGAAAATCCACCGGTGAACTCACACGATGACCTACGCTTCCAACTTCTTTATTGTGGCCCTTATATGGACCGGAACCTAGATTCGGTGAGTCACTCGAATTCTTTAATCAGGGGTTTTTTTGGTACTACCGAAAGCGGGACCATCCTGAGTTGCAAATTTGGTGTCAAATACATCTCTTCTTTTGGACGATCCCAATTCGACCTTTACTAACGAGAAATCTCCGTAGGCTCCAGATCCACGCGTTCCCTTCGAGCCAGATGGCTGGCAGCGAGCTGTGCTCGACGAACTTGATGCAGAACGAAGCCTCTTCATCGTTGCGCCTACCAGCGCTGGAAAGACATTCATCTCGTTTTATGCAATGGAGAAGATTCTGCGGAGCAATGATGAGAGCGTCCTGGTCTACGTTGCCCCGACCAAGGCTTTGGTCAACCAAATTGCCGCTGAAATCCAAGCTCGTTTCAAAAAATCCTTCAAACACCCTGGGAAATCAGTCTGGGCTATTCATACACGCGATTATCGCGTAAACAATCCTCTTGTACGTGTTCCCTATACTCCTTCAGACTTTTTCTTCCAAGATCCACTGTTTATACTCTAATCCTGTAGGGGTGTCAAGTTCTGGTCACAGTCCCCCACATCTTACAGATAATGTTGTTGAGCCCCAAGAATGCTAAGTCATGGTCAACGCGAATTCGATACATAATCTTTGATGAGATCCATTCGATTGGACAGGCGGAAGATGGGGTGGTTTGGGAGCAACTTCTTTTGCTAGCTCCCTGTCCTCTGATCGCGCTCTCAGCAACGGTTGGTAATCCAGAAAAATTCAGCAGCTGGCTCCGTGACATCCAAGAGTCTTCGGGACGTAAGCTTACGACTATTCAACATGCCCATCGATATTCAGACCTCCGAAAGTTCATATATCGCCCACCCAAGAAATTCGCTTTCAACGGCCTTTCAGAACAAACAACCTTTGGCATTCTAGGTCTCGACAACATTGAGGACCTGGCGTTCATGCATCCTGTTGCCTCTCTTGTAAACAGGTCAAGAGGCATGCCTCCTGATCTGAGCTTAGAGGCTCGTGATTGCCTGCTACTGTACGATGCAATGGCCAGACACCAAGACGAGAAGTTCCCAGTCAAGGACAGCCTCAGTCCTAGAAGCAACTTACGTTCAAACATTGTGAGAAAAGCCGATATCATCCAGTGGGAGGCTGCTTTGAAAGAGGTACTTCAACAATGGATGGACGATGACAATTCGCCCTTCTCTAAAGTTGTTGAGGATCTCAGCAAACCTCTGTACGGCACCAAAGAGGCCGCTGCAACTGAGAAAGAGCCATCAAACGGTGAAAGTGTGGCTTCGGGAAATACGCTCATCAGGCAGAGTGATTCGGAGACACACTCCCTGTACCGGACAACATTGCCTTTGTTGTGGAAGCTTCACGAGCGCAATGCTTTGCCCGCCATCTTCTTTAATTATGATCGGTCGAAATGCGTAGGCATCTGTGGAGCATTGATACAGCAGCTTGAAGAGGCAGAGTCTTCGTGGAAAGAGTCAAACGCAGGGTGGAAGACGAAATTGAAAGGCTTCGAGCAGTGGAAAAAGCTCAAGGCAAAAGCGGACAGCAAAAAGCCAGCAAAGCAAGCATCCAAGAAGAAAGGCAACGAGGGAGACAATATCAAGGAAGACAAAATGTTGGACGCCCAAAGTGATGACTCTAATCCGTATGCCGGCTTCGATCCCGAGGATCCCATTGATGGATATCACTTCGCAAATAAGTCAAGAGCAGAAGCGAGCGAGCTCCAGGATTACTTCAGACAACTCAGGCGGAGAGAAGTGCCTGAGATGTTGCTCACAGGCCTGATGCGGGGTATCGGTGTCCACCACGCAGGTATGAATCGAAAGTATCGTCAAACCGTCGAGGTTCTCTTCCGTAAGGGCTACCTACGCGTCGTGATCGCAACAGGCACATTGGCACTTGGTATCAACATGCCCTGCGCGACTGTTGTATTCTCAGGAGACTCTGTCTTTTTGACTGCATTGAACTTTCGACAAGCTGCAGGTAGAGCAGGCAGACGTGGATTCGATTTGTTAGGCAATGTCGTGTTCCATGGCCTTAGCGAGTAAGTCACCATCCCGCATGAAAACAACTTCTTCCCCTTGCGGTCAAAATACAATTGAGACTCCTCAACAAGTGCACTCGAAGGTTGCTTAGATACTGATCCGAGTAGGGGCAAAGTTTGTCGATTACTATCTTCCAGACTACCAGACCTCAACGGACATTTCCCAATCACCACCACCCTAGTGCTTCGACTGTTCACGCTTCTCCATGACTCAGACAATTCAAGATACGCTACAGATGCTATAAATTCTATGATGTCGCAACCAAGACTTTACCTTGATGGGCCATCTTTCAGGGATCAGGTCTTACACCACTTACGTTTCTCAATTGAGTACCTTCGACGGCAAGATTTGCTCAGTTCTACTGGAGCGCCGATCAACTTTGCAGGTCTAACTTCTCATTTGTATTTCACGGAGAATTCCAGCTTTGCATTGAATGCTCTGATCAAAGGAGGTTATTTTCACGAGCTATGCGCCGAGATCAACTCCAGAGAATCACACGTCCTACGAAGCTTAATGCTCGTCCTGGCTCATCTTTTCGGTCGACAGCCTTGCCGTCAAGTATGTTACGCTGCCTTTTTGAAGTTGAAATCTCACTGACATCTGGACAGGCTGATGCTGAGTATCTGGACAGAGTAAAGAACTCAAGCTCCATCGTCTTTCTACCCCCACTACCCTCTACAGCCTCCAAAGTGCTGCGTCAACACAACAAGGATACTCTAGAGACATTCATGACCTACGTGAGAACGTTCATTGAACAGCATATGGTAGGCGAGGACGATAATGTGCTTCCCCTGACAGGTTTGGTCATGGGCAGCGGGGACAAAGATTGTCGTCTACAGGATTCTCTTCCTGCTCCACAGATCCGATCTTCTTTCGTAGCGCTTTCCGGTCACGGCGACGACTTCAACAGTATTTCGGAGTTGTGCCGAACAACGCGAAATGGTGTCTTCCTAGAAGAAGCCGTCATACCTTACGTGGAACTTCATCCTGAAGAGTCGACGACCCCGCTCAATGCATGTGAGTAACAAAATACGTACGGCTGCCGAACCAGGTGTGTTCGCTAACATGCTACGCAGACCTGTATGACTTCTTCATGCATGGAGACGTCAAGACCTTGGAGCGAGCCAATGGTGTACGTGCGGGCGAAGTTTGGTTCGTCCTGAATGGTAGGCCGGTCTGACCATGGGAGTTTTGACTGCAACTTACGCGCCGACAGACTTCTCTCTTGTTCTCAAGACCATCGTCGCAAGCCTGGCCAATTTCTTGAAGCTGTCAGAGACAGACCTAAACTTCGAAGATCTCGCCGGAGAGGGCGATGAACACGAGAACCTTCAAGACGAGAGCATCGCGGACGACTCGACAGTGGCGTCTGAATCGACGGTCTCGACCCAGTCCTCCGGCATCGCGACCCCCTTGAGTAGTGTATCATCCTCGACGGCTGCTAGTCAAAGCAAGAGCAACAAGAAGAAGCTCGCAGACTCATGGGATGATGCGGATGACGACGATGAGGAGGAGCAGGAGGATGAGAATGTGGCTGCGGCCAAGATGGCTAATCTTGATCTTTCCAAGACGGAGCTCGAAAAGGGGTTCCTGAATATCTACAAGGCAATGGGCTTGCTGACAAAGGAGTTCAACACGAAGTTCTACAAGATGTTTGCGTGATTCGAAATTAAATTAGGGAGGAGACACATGTCGTGCGAAAAGGGCAACAACGATGGACGAGGTACATGGCATAGGCGCTTCTGAAACCACGAGCAGGGGACTTGCATCAAGAACAATGAGGAAACATTGCACATCAGTGATAGGGGGGCGTCAACACCAACCCTTAGATGGACGAGTATAGCTGCGACTGAGGAACTCTCACATTCATTGCTACATAGACACACATAGATCTCGCATCACTACAATAAGAGCGATTGATGGCAAAACCTTCTTTACCCAAGCGAACGTGTGATGTATGTTCCTCTAATAGCTGAAGATGGCATGGAAATGCAATCAGATGACTCAATCTTGTGCGCCATCCCGCGAAACGGTCAAACCATCCAACCTCCAACTTTCCATCCCAATGCCCGCCACTACCAATTTCCACTTCTCTCCCTCCTCCGCTCCTCCTTTTCCTTCGTTCCCAACGTCGTCGTCTTCTCTTTCTTCTTCCCGATACGCATCCAAACTCGACGCATCCGCCACACCCATGTATGCATCCCCCACCTTCTCGACCCTCACATTCGCCGCACCGATACCACTACCAATGCCACCATCATATGTGCTGCTGCGGACAACCGTGATCATCCACGTCTTCAACCGCTGATCATTCCCCACGCTCGCGAGCCGGAGCTCCATGTCGTCCTTGTTGGCGATGTGGCCCAGGTATGCCAGCGCTGTGATGGCTGAGGCGTGGGCGTTGGGGATGAGGAGGAGGGGGCAGAGCTTCGTCGTCGCAGGAGCAGGAGGGGGAGGAGGGGGAGGAGTGGGGGAATGGGCTGGGGGAAATGGGGGAGGGGAAGGAGAAGGGGTGGGTTGTTGTGTGAGGAGGGTGAGGGCGAGGGATTGGTCGTCGCCTCCTGTGATTATGATGGTGTTGGTTGGTGGTGGAGGGTTCGGTGGTGGTTCGGATATGCTGGTGGCTTCTGTGGAGGGGGTGTTGGTAGTCTCGCCTAGGTTGGTGTGAAGGGGGATGGCGAGCATGGATGCGACGCTGCTTTGATGGATTGGTTGGCGGTGGGAAAAGGTGAGACTGTCCGGTTCCAGATTGGGGAGCGCGGGTGGTTGCCACAAGGCAATGTGACCATCGGAGGAAGCGGTGCAGAGGACCTTGCTGCTCAGAGTCTGGATCTGAGTCAAGCAGTTTGTGCCGTACGTGCCGGAGTGCAGGAGGGTGAAGCGATCTGGATGTGGGGGTGCAAAGTCTTCGCTTTCCGCGTTGAATTTCCAGATGCGGATGGAGGAGTCTGAGTAGACCGTTGAGATGGTGAAGTCTTGACAAGAGTCTCCACCAGCCTCCGAGGAAGGTGACTTGGTGAGGGTGAAATCCGTAATGCGCAGGTCTTGCTCCTCCGTGACCGGTGGACAGCGGGCCACGCAGACGACGCAAATCAGCTTGTTCAGCATGCGGACTCGCCAGGCATAGAATTCTTCACATCCACCAGCACTGAAGAGCCAACGGCCGTCGGGAGACCAGAGCAGCTTTTGGACACCAGTGGTGTGCTCCCTCATGATATGCAAGCACTTCAGCGTTGCCCCGTGGAGTCGGAACAAGCGGATCGTGGTATCTTCTGCACCAGTTGCGATCAGCCGATTGGCAGCACTCGCCGAATGCCCGTGCCCCAGAAAGGGTGATATGGCCATTGCCTTGATCTCCCGTCCATGTCCACCTTGTTGCAACACCCGATGAGACGGTCGTGGTTGGTAGTACACATTGCATGATGAAGTCTTCGTCCAGACAAAGCTTCCGCCACCTGTGTCGCTGTGGTGGAAATAGGACCAATGCCGATGGGCACCACCGCATTCGACCGACATCATCTCCGATTGCTCAGACTCACTCCAAACGACGAACCGGGTGCTGCTGAAGCCCCAGATGACGATGTCGAGGTTCTCTGGGATGATACAGGCGCCTTCAACATTGGGCCCGAAGGATATTCGGGCAATATGGATTGTCTGAAAATCTATGCTCTTATCTTCATTGATGCGGACAACATGGTAAGCATATTTTCCATCTCGGCCTGCTGTGAGGATGTGGTAAGATTCTCCCGGGTCGTTTGCTGCCAGAGGTAGGATGGTAGTTATTGTTTCTCCACCGTGAACCTCTTCCACCTTACGCGTGACACGGTGAAGTAAGCTGTGAATCCGCAAGGCGCCTTGCCTAGAGCCTTCGATTACGAGATCATTATTATCGGAAATCCATGCACTTGTCGTGACGAACTCATCTGAGACTTCTTGATCACTCGTGGGCAGCCGTAAGACTGATTGATCGGCCGGTGATGCATTAGGTATCAGACCATGTAAATCCGAATAATGAGAACCAAGAGAACGTAAAAGCAAATTGGTTTTCGGCTGTTGTTTTGGTTTTGCATCTACGGGCTCCTGAGACGTCTGAATCTTAACATAGCCTATCTTCCTGCTGTCTTTGCTATCGTCTTCAACCAACCTTCTCATTTTCTTTGAGCTATGTTGATAGAGATGTATCGACGCATTATTGCCCGTCAGCAGTGCCAACTCAGCAGTCGCATCAGTACTGATCCTGGAAGTTGACGTGAGGTCAATGCTACTGCCGACCCGTTCCCACTGGACAAAGCGCTTCGATCGGTGTATAACGGGCCTGAATTGCTCTTCCAGGATTGGTTTATGCTGTGATTTGTTTAGTGTGCCTAGGAAGATATTCCCCTGAGCGGTCGTAGCCAAGAGCTCCGTTGGTGTGATCCAGGCATAGGCCTTGAAGGTATCACTTGCAGAGGCTGAAGTCTTGAGCTTGGAGTCATTTTCCTGGACAACAGGAATGGGACTATCGATCTTGCCTTGCTTGCCAGGCTGATGCATTGTATAATTTGCCACGGACACGTAATCCTTCTGTGGACCTTTGACAGAATACTTGATGCTCCATGATGATATTGCTGCGTCTGCAAAACGAAAATCATACTCGGGATCATAGGTGTCTTTTTCACACAAGTGATGGCCAGTGGCCTTGAGGCGCTTTGCAGAAATCTGGTGAGAGAGCAGACCGAGAGAAGAAACGTTGGAGAAGTCCAGTATATGAAAGAGATAGTCAACGGAAATACCGTCGAGCTTGACGAACCATACGCTTATTGCATCTGTTTGTTTTTGATACCTGTAGACGTAGCTCCTCTTGGCGTTCATCTTCAGCCCCGGTATATTGTTTGAGGTGAACTCTCCCTGCTCGTGATACATTATTTCAGCATCATATTTGGCATCAGTCACATCCCGTGGCTCGAGCTTTGCCCTTCCCTCAAGATTCCCAGACGGGTGAGACGGCAAGGCGCTTTTGATATTCCTAGACAACTCCCATTCGCCTTGCATGGCCTCAAACACATCTCTTGTAGGAGACTTGATGTCAATTGGGGGTTGGCCTTGAAGCTTGTCTCGTTCGTCCGCATCGAGTTCTACTTCTTGCATTGGGATCTCTCTCTTCACCGAGCTCTGAGAATTGAATCTAGCATCCATCTTGTAGACAGCAAAACGGGAGTCGGCCGCTCCTGTAGCTAGTKCCGGATCATCCTTTGCTCCATTGATGATTGTGTGCGCCCACATGTTCTTTCCCGAGTGGTACGCATACGTTGATTTGTGCGTAATTGACAAGGATGGACAACTTCGATCAGGATGCGCAACCTTCTTACCCTTTTCTAGGCTGAGTTGCCATAATTGAGCTGTGCCATCTTCTCCAAAAGACACCAGATCGGGTGGTCTGCCATGACCACTGGCAAACTGGACGGACCATATACGGGACCCATGTCCCATGACAACTGCTACGCAGGAAGCCTCGGATTCACCACTTAGGTCAGAGCATCCTACTTCTGTAATGTCCCACAAGCGGATTGTTCGATCATCACTGCATGAGCACAGCAGCCAAACCGGCCCTTTGCCCAAATCAAGGCAGCCGGAGAATCGAACGCCAAAGACGGAACCTTCATGACCTTTTAGAACAAGGTGCGGTCGATGGGCAGGAAGACTGAATTCTTGCGAGCTTGTTGAACTTGACCAAACAATGACCTCCCCTGTCACAGCGCCAGAGGCT
Source organism: Ramalina peruviana (assembly GCA_001956345.1). Lineage (NCBI taxonomy): Eukaryota > Fungi > Ascomycota > Lecanoromycetes > Lecanorales > Ramalinaceae > Ramalina > Ramalina peruviana. The sequence goes on from MSTJ01000077.1 coordinate 45,287, forward strand.
ACCAACACCTCATTGTCATTTTTCCAGCACAAGTGCGCTGAATACAACAAGGACTTAGGGCCCGAAGCCCAGCACCGTAATCTCCGAGATTCCTGATCTGGTCCAGACTTTCCCCCACATTTTACCACAAGTAGATCATTGTGGGCTGTGATAAGAAATGGGACTTCGTGAAATGTATGACGCTGGCTCAGAGTATTTTCAGGTGGCGAGAAGCATGCGTYAAGTATCCAATCATTTGCTCTGACCTCTGCCACCAAGATTTCTATGGAGCAAGACGAGAAATCTCCGCCCTGCACAGAGCAGAAGATCCGAAGAATCGAAACGGAGCGCCCGCCCCAGATGAGTACCAACCCTGACCTACCAGAGTCTGCGGTTCCCGGCGAAGACTGGATTCCATGAATACTTTGCGCGGCAAAGATGCTCTGGGAAGATACCAGGGCGCCGGTATGAAAATCAAAAAGCTTCAAGTATTGCCCCTCTCCAACAAGCAAATATTGCGTATCGAGGCGAAGAAAAGCAATGGCAGTGATAGGAAGTGAAGAATTGGCAAGCTGCATCCTGTCAACCGTTTCATGGTCCTCCTAATCGATCCACTACACGTTGCCTCGAACCCAGTTGTGACACACTTCCATGTGAATATCATGAGACAGTGGAAAAGTGCCGGTCAGAAGTCGAAGAAGAAGTCCGGGTTCTTTGTGCTCCAGAATTCGCTTACGTGGGTTGACATCAAAAAAACGCAGGCATACAATGATCTCATAAGTATACCCACTGGAAATTACCTTCAAAATTGAGCCATACAACAAGGGCGCCAATTGGACCCGAATTTACTTTCCAGGAACCAACGGCTTTACCTCTGGAGACTTAAAAAGTAATCGCTGGTCGCTCTGAGGATCRAACTCAGGACCGTCTCCGTATACAAGAGATGATTGTAAAGGAGAAATCATAACCGCTAGACTAAGCAACCTTGGAACAGAGTGGTGTTTAAGAGAATATATATACCAAGTGCAAAGTCTCCGAGATACGTGAGAAAAGGGGTCGCATATTGAGTGCCAAGCTTCTACCGAGGAGCTAGTCCACACCTGGCAAATTCGGACCTCTGCATACGTCGAGTATTGCGCAATACTACTCTGGAAAGAAAACCATTGAAAGATCGCTTGACGCTCCTCAGATCGATGCTACTGGTTGTTGGATTCAAAGCTATCGTAAACTCTCATGTGGTATCTCATGTTGCATATGCAAGGCGCTCGTAACTGTAGCAAACGCTGAAATACATCCATGAAAGCAATGTCCAGCAAATCGCCAAAGCCTGCCCTTGCYGTGATATTAAAGTTGGATATACCGATTAGACTATGGAAGACCGAGCTCAGCCATGTGCACATGCTTTAATCTCTTTTGCCGTTGCTTTTGTATGGTCTTTCCACGTCTGACGTTGTCGGGTGACGCATAACTATTCCCTCTGGCCGGCTGTATGGCTGCCATGTCACGCACAAATTTATTGTAAGGTGTATCTGGATCCCGCCACCATCCCTGCTGTTGCTCCTGCGATGTTTCATGCTCCTGGTAGTTATCGGCTCCAGCGATCAACCCACGGCTGTTAGGGACTAGGCTTCTAGAACCATCCGTGTTAGAAGCAGTATCAAGGGTGGAACGCTGACTAGCGAGCTGCTTTCCCTTGTCCACCAGCGGAGCTCCTGTAGCCTCGACGTCTATGACTTCATGTTGACGATCCTTGCCGAGCCTACTGGAGCTGGACGCCTGAAGTGTTGACCGTGGCGTACTTCGCTTGTCTAGACTTTGACCTAGATCATGTACAGCGACTTGTGCTCTTGATGGCGTTCCATTGTTCGACCAGGGCAAGGAGCGCCGTACCTTGGCCGACGGCCCGGTTCCCTTAACGGTCTCCGATCGGCTTGACGCCATGATCGGTGCAGGCTCTTCATCGTCCATGGTAAGATCAATCGTGACACTCATTGCCTCTTGCTTCCCAGTGGGTTTCCGTGCTGTCCTTGGGGGCGAAATGACCCTTGATGGTGGCGAGGTGAGTGTCGCGGTGACAGGGTCGGTAACCGATTGAACTGGCTGCTGGGGCGATTGAGGTTTTCCAAAGGTGGTGGATTCGGTGGCCAGAGGAGACGCAACCCTGCCCTGCTTGGTGGCAGATCGCATTGTTTTTGTTAGGCTCAGGGGTTCCCGGCTGTCCAGGCTCGAGGTATCGCTCCAAGTAGAAGAAGGACCAATTCTCGGTAGGGTTGCTGATTGGTATGCAGGACGATCACTAAAGGATTTTTCGCTTTGCTCCGGGAGAGCCTCATGCAAGTTTCGCACTGTCACTACCTTTTTCGTATGAAGAGGCTCTTCGATGGCATTTGAGTAGTATTGTTCATAAGAGACTGGGTCTTCTGCGTCTTCAGTACATTTCTGTACATATAGAGAGTAGTCGGTCCTCTGTCTTATGATAAAGTCGTCCCAGAGAAATTGATGTGGACATCCGCCATCAACCATAAGCTTCTTGATTCTCAAACACATTGAACTGAAATGCTTCTGATTACCTGTGTACGAGGGATATGAAGCTTGAAATATTTCAAGAACACTGGGATGATCCTCAATCTTCGGCTGGTTGACAAAGTCCCCGTTCCCGGATCCCTTCTCCGTGTAGCTAGGGGATTTATCCTGAGGCTCCTGTATCTGCAGGCCCGCTGGAGGTGCTTTATCTTCAGGGTTTTGTACTTGCAGGTCCGTTGGAGGTGCTTTATCTTGAGGCTTCTGTATTTGCAGGTCCGCTGGAGGTGCTTCGTCTTTAGGCTCCTGTATCTGTAAATTCGCTGAAGGTCCGATTGATTTCGGCCTTTGTCCGCCCTTGTCCGGAGTGGCCTCCATAATATCATCTAGACGAGTTGGAGCATCCGAAGCCACTTCACCCTCGACGTTCTCAATGAGGGGGCGTATTCTTGATGGAGAGCTAGATTTTTCTGGGTCCCCCGGTTTAGGGTCTGAGATCACTGGAGCTACGGGACCATTTTCTTGTCGGACAACGCTCTTCAGCGCTGGGAGCGGAGATGCTCCTGCTGATTTTTGTTCTTTTGGCGAAACTTGATCACTGTTGTCGTCAGTCGCTCCGGCAATACTCACATCCTTCGGCGAGCCCTGCGCTTCTGCAATGCTGGAATGTTGTTTGCCGAGCTCTTCAGACGTCAGATCAGGAGCTTTAATGAGCAAGCCATTTTCTCGRTCCGGTGTAGCTGCCTCTGAATCCCCAAGGGGGGTGGTGTCAGCTTTTTCTGAGGCCGCATTTGAAGACGCCCTTGTATTCCACGCCGTTTGAATGCTACCATCGTCTGGCTTTTGTGTAGGTCTGTGTCTGTCGGCGTTGGACAGAAGAGACGGCAGGGTACCGCCTGCAAGCTTGGCAGGGGATGTCGGGTTCGAAACCTGAGCGCTGCTGGCACTGCTCCTCCTGGAAGTGAAGAAGTCCTTGCGATGTCGATCCACTAGATTTCTCAGATTGGTGGATTGTGCTTCTTCTTGGCTGAAATGCTCCGGCAGAAAGTCCGATAGTTTGGCTCGCTTTGATGTTCTCAATAGAAGTGCACTCGCAAAATCGTCTTTTCGTTTCATTGCGCATTGCACCGTTTCATACTTAGAGCTGAGTTTCTCGTCTTGCATCTTCAACGGATGGTGATCAGGTAGATCGGAAGCATCGATGTCAGAATGCAGCTCTTCCAGCATTTCTTGGAGCTGAGGCTGCTCGGCTGTGCTATCGCGAAGATTAGTCTGAAGATCCCTGACCCTTGCTGCCCCTGGATCTTTGACTGAACCTTCCAGTTCATTCCGTTCTGACGGCTGTTCCCCGGATCTAGGTGGGATGTCCAGCTCTGTATCTCTCTCGATGACAGCAGTTGCCGCATCGTTCGATTGTGCAGAGCTGAGAACATTGGAGTCCCCAAGAGAGGTACCTGAGATTCGGGACACATCCTGAGTTCCTGAGGAAGTAGGATGTTCAACGCTAGTGGAATCTGTCATGGCGATGAACCCATTCACATAAGGCGTTCGCTTGGCTTGCGTGAATGGGACCTGCGCTTGTATTGCGGTAGATGGTAGTTCGATTGGAGATGACGCCTGCTCGGAATGGGACTCGGATTCTTCCATGGGCTGCGGGATTGAGATCTCTATGGACGACTCGGAAAACGTCGGCGAAGCCAAACTTTGCGTTTCAGCCAGATTGATGTGTCCATGGCTATGCACTTGGACGTTTGGAGGCGATGAGCGTGATGCTGATGCGTAGTTGTGTCCTTTGAAGTCTCCTCCATGCATCTGAGAAGGTGAAACTGCGCTACCTGTGGGAGAAGGTGTGTCATGGTCAGCTCCTATCCGATTACCCTTACAAGAATGATAACCATCCAGGGACTGCACCGGATCCGTGGGGTCGCAAGTCCTGCCACGTGCAGCTGTGCAAGGGATTGGTAGATGCTCGTCGCCGCTCATCGAACCCGGAGCGGTGTTCTGATGTGTGGCATTTTCTGCATTCTCGGTGGTTGAAATGATTTCAATTGATTCGCCATTGATTGATAGGCTGTGCAAGGACTGAGTAGGTCGCGGACTTGAGGCAACAGATGCAGATTCATTTGTCGTATGGGCTTGGATTGATGAAGCAGGAAAGCCCAACGAAGTTGCTTCTAGATCGCTGAGACCTGTGATTTGGTTGGTCGAAACCTTGTTGGATTGGCTGCTGCCAGGACGACTGCTGTCCGCAGGGAGAGTCTCAGCAGCTTCTCCAATAGGCGATGATCCCCATTCGAGTTCCTCGTCTTCCTCAGACATGCTGGCTGGAGTTGACATATCCTGTAAATGTGATGCCCTTCTCTGCTCGTGCTCAAACCCCTGAGGAGACCGCGAACGCTTAGGAACTTCAGAGCTATTATCAGCAACATAATTCAATTCGTTCAGTATCTGAATCGGAATGTTTGCCATTGGTTCACGTTGACCGGGCTCCGCTGGTACCCAAGCTAAGGAGCAATTAGTAAGCCAAATCAAAGCACTGATAATGCATCGACTCACAGTCAGGTCGTGCAAGCAGGTTCTCTTGATCTTTATGGATCTTCACATCACGGGCACTCACCCTTTCTCGGCGCTTGCGCTTTGCAGGAACAATCGCGGGCAGACTTTGTCCATTGATAGAAGCAGAATTAGCAGTCCCCTTAGCCAGTGAAGCAGATTCCGATCTTCGTGTATAGCTTGAAGAAGTGAGAGGATGTGCATCCTGCCTTCTTTTGCCGTTCGCTTGTATGTGATTCTCCGGTACGGAATCTACAGCAGAATTGGATTTCTCTACTAGCTGACTTGGCCTATCGTCAGTGGAGATGATCCCTATGTTCGAGGTCCTATCCCGATCGTCAAAAGTCGGGAACGATTGCGTCGGTGAAGGCTTCTTGGGCGGTCGTCTCTGGAATCCTCGAAGTAAATCAGCATTGTTTGGTGGACCCAGATCCTCTGTTGTGTTATCGAAATGTCTTGCCAGATCCTTTCCGCTTGGCAGCAGCCCGGTCGACAGGCCAGATGGAATTCGGCCTGTCTGTGTTGCAAAGATGGAGGATTCGGCGAGAGAATGCGCCTCGTCAAGTGATTTGCCATCCTTGACCGGAGAGTTGATGTGGTTCGAGTTGAGTGAGGAGCGACGGGTGGAGGAGTCTGCGCTACCCAACTGTTCTTGCTTCTGCCTCTGGGACTCGAGTTTCCTCAGAAGACCGCGAACGGACTCTTCGCTCTCGATGCCTCGAGGTACCTCTCCAAATATGTTGGACCCACTGGCGCCAAGAAGCTTGAATTTGGTCACATACAGAGACAATCGATCAGATCTCGGTCCTAGTGCAGTCGCTCTGATCTCATACTCTTGGATTTGTATGACAGCGCCCAGGGTTCTATGGGGGAGAGGCTGTCGGGCTTTGGTCTCATATTCTTGAATGGAAGCGCGATCAAAGGTGATGGGAATACGCGTCTTGGAGTCCGAAAGAGTAGCTTCAATGAGAGGACTGGATTTGCCGAACTAGGGATTGCATCTTGTTAGCTATAGGTCAGGTCAGAAGTAAGGGTAATTTGCCGTAGTTATAATTTGCTAACCTTGATCAATTGCGCGACCTGTCCGAGCTTCATAGGCTTGATTTTGATTGTCTTGCCATCATCCTCGAAAACACTTCCTCCAGCTTCCCCCCCCGGCAAGGATAAGTTCTCGCCGTGATCTCGCCATTGCAAGACCTGCCCAAGCTCCTTAACGGCATGAGAAACAAGCCACGGTTTGACCAGATCCATGTTGACCGTCCAAATCCCTCCTGACTTGCTTTATTGGGCGTAAGAGCATGATCGAAAGAATGATTTTGCCACGGCGGTTAAAGATGCACGAGAGGTGGTTTGTATTAGCAGTATATCGAGAAAATCTTTTCTCGAGGCATTGTTGACGTCAGCAGCCAACGCGATGCAAGATTCTGCAACAGAAGAGCAGGATTATTAATATTCGACGACTACTTGTATGTCGCAACTTTTATATGCAGTCTTCCACACACGCGGAGACTGGGTAGGGCGGGGCGGGGCGCTAGTTTGGTAACACTGATTTCTCCACGCATCTCATGCAGGTGTCAACAGCTAAACTGCGTTCAACGGTCCTAAATTCGGCAACCGGAATCCATTCGGATCATGTGATGGAAAGTCCCAAGATATGACGCCACAAGTGAACTTCTTAAGAGTTTATAAGCCGATCTGATGGTGTGAAATCATCATTAAACAAAGACCAACAAATTTTGGAAGGTGGGGTTTGTGAGAAGCAAGCTTCCCTTGTCCTTGAGAGAAGTAGCTTCTTGATGCAGGAAAAGCTATGCCACCAGACGTCATATATGATCTTGTACTGTTCACGGCAAGCTATAATATGCTGAGAGTGACCCAATACAATGGCTTCAAGGCCTTACAGAGAAGCTGACAGTCCGTCTGCTTCGTCTACCTTCCTACCTCAACTTCGAAGAGGCTCTCGTCGTGGATCGTTGTCATCTCTTGCCAGTAACATACAATCAGATCGAGAAGCTGTATCCCAAGCTCTAGATCTAATTCACAGCTCCGCAAGCCAGTCCGAATCACTGACCACCTTCAACGAATACACCTCTCCACCATCCTCTTCGTCTGGCCCGGATAGTAAAAGTATCGCAGGAGAACTTCAGGGAGGCATAACCGGCTTCTATCATCGCATCAGGGCATCCGTCGGTGGTGCCAGAGATGTCATCGTTGTGGGCGGGGAAGACGGTGGCTCGAGCAAGGCGTCCATTGATAAAACAGCCTTCTCTCCATCGGCCTCAATTACATCCGTACGAGCTGGCCGTCACCATGCTCGCTCCTCAGAGTCCCAGGTCAGACAATCGACTCCGATACAACAATCCTCGTCAACTCAAACCCAAGAGGACCTATCCCCCATCTCGATTCCACGAGCAGGCCTGAAGCCACCTCCAGCGCAGGTGTCGGCTCCCACCAGAAGTGCCTTTGGAGCGGACCCCTCAGGGCAGCAGGTCGGGCTTCAAGAGCAGGACAATTCAGAATCCTTGAGCCAGCAAGCTATCAATTACGGCATACCAGTCGATGATGAGCATGAAGCTGTTGAGCCGCAAAACAGGACTTTTGCCACAAGTCGTGAAGGCGGCGAAAAAAAGTCTCAGCAAATGACAGACCCTGCTGCTATCAACTCGACGCCCTTGCCCCAACCCGACAATGCAAAAGGTCAGAATCCCGCAGCCTCGCGCGCTGTCCTAGGAGCTACCAAAAGCTTGACTCCGGCAGCCCAAGCCCACAGCACCATGGCAGATGATGTCTTCGCTCCAAGTACGTTATCGCAGGAGCCAGAAGGCAAAGTTAAGACCAATAATGGGAAAAGATACCAACATTTAGAAATCCCACTTCGTAAGAGCTTAGCTCCCCCAGTCATTAGTCGATCCACCTCTCCACGGCCAGATGTTTCTCGTGCTTCATCCTCTGAGACAAACGTAGACAGCCTTCAGAGCGTTCCGCTTCATGCTACCCCTCGTTATCCAAAGGCTGGCCATGATAGTGACGATGAGTCTACACTGAACAGGAGCCCAGATCCACGACCTGTGACAATTCGAGACCCACGCACCATGAACGTTTTCACTCAAGTGAAGAATAAGGTGTTGAACAAGGAATACTGGATGAAAGACGAGAATGCCCGAGACTGCTTCTACTGTGGCGATGCATTCTCTACATTTCGTCGAAAACATCATTGTAGTAAGTACGCCTTTCCAGTAGATCCCCGTGATCTGGAGACTGATCCCATGAATCTCAGGGACCTGCGGCCAGATTTTCGATGCTAAATGTACTTCTGTGATCCCGGGTGGTCATTTTGGTCAGCAATGGACTCTAAGGGTGTGCAAACCATGTGAAGGTATCATTAAAGGGGATGACGATTCGTCCGACTTCTCTGACGATGGGAGCTTTGCAACGCCTGGCTTCAGACCGCGTCACGGTTCTACTGGAGCAAGTGATACATTGGCCTCTCCAAATCTCGCGTCCAGCCCTACCCTGACCGACTCACCGGCACGGAATGCTGGTAACCCAGACCTGACAGCTCCAACAATGTCGATTCCTGCCACCAGGAAAGCAGGAGAGAAAGCAAGCAGGAGACCCGCAGTGCTTGAAATTGGAACCGAGCGAGGCCTGGCTCGACCATCTTCGTCAAGATCATTGAAATCTGCATTTGGTAGCAGGTCATACGGACCTGGTCACCGACGGCACAATTCCCGTACCCAATTTCGGAGCTTCAATCCAGTCAATGAAGACAATGCGCCTTTTCATCAAGATGCATTAGTTAAGAAGCCGCCAGAAAGACTTGCTACGTTCCACGACGATAACATCATTGACCCAGACTTAGCTCCTTACTTATCTGATGAGCAATCAAGTGGAGATGAGCAGGTGAGCATCATGGCTGCGCTGAATGGATCAGCTGCTGCTGGCACACCAGACGATAGACATGGTTGGGAAGCACAATCGAAAAAGCCTCGCTCTCGCTTTGGGGACAAGAGTATGAGCAGTATCGCATTTGTGAATCGAGATAGCGACAGCCACAGCCTAAGCAGCATGAGACCCCCAAACTTGGCCCGACCGAGTAAGAGACGCAACTTCAGTATCTCCAGCGGTACCCACCTTCGACCATCGCCCAGAAGCTATCGCGCTAATGCAACAGCGCTCGGTTCGACCTCGAGCCTGCGTGAGACAACGTATGGGACTGCTTACACTCAAATTGCCTCTCCTCTTCATCTAGGTGGCGGCAGCCGCCTCATTCGGAGCTCCTCAATGAGAGGCGCTTCAGCCCCCCCTATGGAGCTCAACAAGGCAAGCCTTCAGCATGTTCAAAGGCTGTTATCTCAGTTGCTCTCTGACAGTGCGATACCAAGCCAAACCAACTGGGAAAGGGCATTGCTGCCAATTCTATTGCGTGCTACGGACGATGTTAATCCGGATGTACAGAACGGAGATGACATTGACATCCGTCATTATGTTAAACTAAAAAAGATTGCAGGTGGCAAGCCTGGAGACACGGCCTATGTATCTGGACTCGTTTTCACCAAAAACCTTGCGCTCAAGTGCATGCCGCGGAGCATCTCTCATCCAAATATCTTGATATTGACCTTTCCGCTCGAGTATTCCCGTCACCAGCAGCATTTCATGAGCCTGGAGCCAGTAATAAGACAGGAACGGGAGTTCCTCCAGAATCTCGTGAACCGAATTGCTGCGCTCAGACCAAGTCTGTTGCTTGTGGAACGACACGTCTCCGGACTTGCCTTAGAATTTCTGAAACAAGCCAACATCGCTACTGCATACAACGTGAAACTATCGGTTCTCGAGGCGGTTGCCCGATGTTGCCAGACGAGGATCATCACCTCTATTGACAAGCTCGCAATAAAACCGGCTCAGGCGGGCAAATGTGCCAGCTTCTATTTGAAGACCTACGTCAACGGACGGCGAAAAAAGACCTACATGTTCCTTTCTGGCTGTGCGAAGGAGCTTGGTTGTACGATTGTTTTGCGAGGGGCAGACACGTCCACTCTGAGGAAAATCAAAAGAGTCACAGAATTCATGATTTATGTAGTCTATAACCTCAAGTTGGAGACTAGCCTCATGAGCGACGAATCAGCCTTGCTTCCCTCTGACGTCGACATTGGCTCTTTATCCCAGGGTACTAACAATCCAAAGCCTTATGTTGATGCTGAAATTGGAACACACGACCAGCCAAAGGCTTCTGAAAGCCTAACACCTTCACACACGGAAGCTACGGGAGAGGCTTCGAATGGCCAGACCGTTGGTGAAATTGGGGATGGCGAAAAAGCTGGAGAGAGTGCAACAAAACCTGGCTTACCCGAGGAAGATTCCCTGCCAGATGACGTTCCTATGCCACAATTTTATGGTGACATGGTCGAAGAGCATCGGACCAAGATCCTATCAGCTTCACCATTCGTCAAGTTCATGCAACCCTATCTATTGATGCGCGCGAGGGAGCAAGAGCGTCGACTTGCATATCTGAAGCGCCTACGTGATGAAGACGTTCGAGAGACCCAGGAGGTTGATAAGCAACAAGGAGCGGAGAAGTTCGATCTGATACAACCTGAAATGGTGCATAAGAGAATGCCAAATGCCTCCAAAAAGGTGCGGGAAGTACTTTATGCCGTGCATGATGCAGAGTATGACAAGGCTCTTCATATCTACCAGACGCAAAGCCGACAGTGGGAAAGCTACATAAGCGGTAACATCGACTTGTTTGACCCCTTTGCGCATCAACACATCACCATACTCTACAGCATCGTCTGTACTACCACGACAGTACCTTGTTCGGGTCCAGATATAGTGGCCCTTGGATTCTACAACGAGCATGAAACTGATGCCGACTTCGAAGCGGATTGCACGCTCGGCCAATACGTCGAAGATCTGTGCCTCGGCGCCCACACGGTGTGCTCTTCACACAGTTGTGAGAAGAAGATGATGGACCACCACCGACAGTACGTGCAAGGCGAGGCTCAACTGAGCGTCTTCGTTGAGCCATGTCCGTCCAAGATGCGTGACATGCAAGATTCGATCCTACTTTGGTCCGTCTGTCGCGAATGCGGCTCAGAGACTGACGTGACGCTCATGTCTGAAAATACATGGAAATATTCTTTTGGCAAATATCTTGAGCTATCATTCTGGAGCAGCCCAATACGTACACAACTTGGAACTTGTACGCATGATCTCCACCGCGATCACTTGCGCTACTTTGGCTTTAAAGACATTGCGGTTCGGATTCATTACGATCCGATTGCTCTACTCGAGATCATAGTTCCTCGTGCCAGAATCACTTGGAAGGTAGATAATGACTTGCGCTTCAGGAATGAAGTTTTCACCAAGATCGAAGCTCGTGTCACGAAGTTCATGCACTCTGTCAGGAACAGGGTAAGGAGTATCACTGCCGAGAGCGTCTTGCCCGAAAAGATCGAGAGCTGCCAGAAGGAGATTGAGCGGCTGGTCAAGCAAGCAGCTGACGACCAAAACATGCTCATACAAAGAATGAGGGACATCTATATGAGTTCGAAGCATTGGGAAATCGTACCTCTCAACCGAATTATTCGAGCTTTGCAGCACAAGGTTGTCGAATGGGACAACACGTTTGCCGATTTCGACAAGAATTTCTTCCCGTCCGAAAAAGATATTCGGCGGCTTGCTACCCTTCAGCTGAAAAAGATCTTCCTGGATCGTGATGATTCTTCAGCTTCATTGATATCTGATGGTTCTGCCGCCTCGCCGGAAATCGTGAATGAAAAGTCTAATCAGGACGACATTCCTTCACTGGTGCCGCAGACTCGACGCATGTCTCCTGACAAAGCTCACGATTTACTAGCCTCTGTAGTTGAGAGGGATTCCTCAAATACTGAAGGTCCAGCTGATGATACGGAAAAGAAAGCGAGTCCACATTCGCGGAATATCTCGGCGGACTCGATCGAGCATACGCAGGAGGCGATTGGACGACAGGAGATACAACACCTTGATCTTGCTGTTCCGTCCGAGATATTGGAGCAGACAGATACCAAAGATTCATCGAGGAGCAGAACGCCTGAAACCGGTCTCTCTTTGTCTAGACCTGTCTCTCGTGAGGACAAGATYAAACAACCGAAGGTAGAGCGTCTGGACACCATTACTTCGGATGGTGAAGATCACCTGCCTGAGCCTTCGGCGAGCGAGCAGACGGTCCTTGCTAAGCCGAACGCGGGTCAGAGTTCTGGCATTCCCAGACCTGTGGAATCCAAACGCAGTGGTGTTGAGAGGACCCGACCCACTCCTTCCATGAGTCGGGCGTATTCTCAGCCTGCGATCCCACGCTACTCTCCTCAATTCAACGGGAGCCCCTTGACTGAAAAGTCTGGAGCGTCTGGGGATCAGAACGCCCCGGGTGATAACGCTGGGGAAGTGTCATTAGCAGCGCAACCTGCAACATCCAAGCCTGCTGACCGCAAGATATCTGATCGCTTGGGTTTGGGTGCTCTGAAGCCAAGTGGTCTTCATGCACACTCCATGATCCCTCGTTCCATTGCAAACAGGAGAACCGATTCCCGTGTCTCGCACTTGGCCAAGCATTTTGAACAATTAAGCCGAGAATTTGAGAAGGAGCGCATCAAAGAACGACGGCAATGGGCAGCTCAGCATCGCCAGCCACATGCTCATCCCATGCGAGCCTCCAAGCCGATAGTGCAGATCTACCGCAATGTGCATGAGGCAGTAGAGGAGAAGGAACCATCGGATGAGGACTTGCTGAGCTCGGACCCGTCGAGCGTAGAGCAGGAGAAGAATCAGCAAGATCAACACCCAAGCACAAGCACCGCGATGGCCGAAAATCAAATTACAGAGACTCCTGGAGTTGGGTTTCATGGCGAGGAGACGACCGCAGAGAACACGGAGACGGAAGACACCACCGCTGATGAGAGTCGCACTGCTTCAGACGCAGAAGGAGAAGGTATCCGTAGTGATGACGAGCCATTCCCGCCTGAAGAAATCAAAGTGCCCGGTGAAGCTGAAGAGCATCACGCATTATCTCCTGAAGAGGCACAGCTCGACATGAAATTGGACCTACCAAAGCACGAGAAGAGCTCATTGATGAAGATGCTCACGAACTTTTGGGCGGAGCGCTCGGCTAGTGGATGGGAATCCTTGGATTATCCATTACGTGCCACCGAACATATCTTCGCAGACTCAGATATCATAGTCCGAGAGGACGAGCCAAGCTCTCTGATAGCATTTGCCTTGGGCTCGGAGGACTACCAGATTAAAGTTGCCAGCATCAGTGAGAGCTCGTCCCCGCCCAGCCAAGCGATTGACGACGACAAGTATCAAGATCCGTCGCTGAGCCCTGCAGAACAAGTTCAGATCGAGAAATCTTTGCTGAGGCCTACCGGTACCCATCTGAAGTACCAATTCTCGGAAAGCTCGGCCAAAATGCTCTGCAAAGTGTTCTATGCTGAACAATTCGATGCTGTCCGTCGAAAGTGTGGCGTCTCGACCCGTATGGTGGAATCTCTCTCCAGGTGCATGAAATGGGATAGTAAAGGAGGCAAGACCAAATCCGTCTTCCTCAAGACCCTAGACGATCGCTTCGTCTTGAAGTCGCTCTCCCCCATCGAAACGCAGGCCTTCCTCCGCTTCGCACCCGCATATTTCCGCATCATGTCGGAATCGCTCTTCCACGAGCTGCCCTCGGTGATCGCCAAGATGCTCGGGTTCTACCAAGTCATCATCAAGAACCCCGCCACCGGCGTCGAGTTCAACTGGTTCCTCCTCGTGATGGAGAACCTCTTCTACGACCGGGCCCCGACCCGGATCTTCGACCTCAAGGGCTCGATGCGCAACCGACGGATCCAATCGACGGGCGAGCAGAACGAGGTTCTCCTCGACGAGAACATGGTCGAGTTCATCTACGAGTCCCCCCTGTTCACGCGCGAGCACAGCAAGAAACTCCTCCGCGCCAGCGTCTGGAACGACACGCTCTTCCTCTCCCGCCAGAACGTGATGGACTACAGTCTCATGATCGCGATCGATGAGAACCGCAAGGAGCTGGTCGTCGGGATCATCGATTGCATCCGGACCTACACCTGGGACAAGAAGCTGGAGAGCTGGATCAAGGACCGCGGCAAGAACCGTCCGACTGTCACGAGTCCCAAGGAGTACAAGAGTCGCTTTCGCGAGGCCATGGGCCGGTATGTGTTGCAGGCGCCCAAGTAAGTTGACCAAATCCACCCTTTTCCCTT
>MSTJ01000078.1:0-52566 GCA_001956345.1 Ramalina peruviana
AAAAAACTCCATATTTTTATACCAAGACCTCCAGGGCGACGCTAGTGCCCTGATAGGCTTGGCAGACTTAATATTTTTCCGGATTATTAATGATTTTGAGTATTTCTTAATAATATATCGGCCAATAATAGCCGGATAATAATTAATCCGGTTATATATAAGCTTATAACAATAATGAAGTATTTCCGGATTTATACTTTTATATCCGGCTTTGATATTATTATTATGCAGCTTAAAAATTAAAATATTAACGGTTCAAAAGCTTCTCCCCTTWTCTATAATTAGGAATAATGATCGGATTTTAGTAATTCCGGTACCGTTAAARAGCGCCAAGCTCGAACTAAAAAGTTAAATTACTAGATTTTTTAAAGGAATAGGGGTTCAAAAAGTGAATACTAGCGCCGGGAAGCAAACCTTACCAAGAACCACCAGATATTCGTAATAAAGTATAATAGGAACGGCCTAACGGATACATCTCGGATATAGCGGGATTTGTAGGGCTTAGTCAGCTCTATAACTTGTATATATAAACCTAATAAATCTGTAAATAAAAAAGGGTCCATATGATTTGATTAAAAATTTAAATCATCTGGACCAGTAGCCCTATAGGATTTTGGTGGCCCTCAAATCATCTGGACCCCAGATGAGTTGATACTGATAGATAGATTCTTGCGAAGATATTACTGAAGAGAATAATACGAAACGATATAGGATAAATAGGCTAATAGCAAAGATATACGAGGTAGATCTGCGCGGAGGAATCGATTAAGCACTTGCGAAACCCTTTTTGGATATATATACGGAACGAGATTATTATTTTAAGCTCTTAATAAAAGGGAAATAAATCGCACGTAAAAACCTGAATAGTAATTTCCCGGGTAGCGAAACTCAACCCTTTCGGGATTCTTATAAAGGAGCATAAAAGAGCAGCCGCGACGGTTACGTTGAATCGAGATGAATTGGTATATTCAGGGCGGAGCAGGTTTGGATTAATTCGCGCAGGGTTCGTCCGTGCTAGTTAAAGCTATAAGGATTTATATTGGTTCGCGTAGTGTTAATCCGTACTATATGGCGCTGATAATATGTGTTTCGTCAGGGGTTGCCCAGGGCGCGTTTATAACTAGTTAGATCGACCCGAAATAACTCGGAGCGGATCCGGAAAAACCTTCTTCCAGGTTATATTAACTTGATATGACTGCAGTTTAGTGGGGGCGGGGGAGGAATGATTTTATTTAGATTAAGTAGATATAACGTTATATCTGGCTAATATGACCTGGATACCCCGGTATTTCATCGGGAATACCAGATTAAGTTGGAATGAATCATGATTGGTGTTGAGCCCTAAGTAAAGGTATATTTTTTAAAACAATAATTAGATAAATAGTTAAATAACTGATTAAATAAATAATTAAACAAATAATTAAATAAATAATTAAATAAATAATTAAATGAATAATCAAATAAGTAATTAAATAATTATTCAAATAAGTATTTAAATAATAAAATAGATAAACAAATAAATAATAATAAGAAATTTCTTTAAAATATAAAAAAGATATATATATAAAACTTAAAGGGAAAATATCGGCGGTTATAGCGGTAATAGAAGCGTCAAACCTTAATAACTAATCTTGGAAGTAGTAACGGTAATGACGTGGGTGAGGGTAATAAGGGTGGTAACGGTAGTAACGTAGGTGGTAGTAGTGACGTAGGTAACGGTGGTGACGGTGATAACGGTGGTGACGGTGATAACGGTGGTGACGGTAATAAGGGTGGTGACGGTAATAAGGGTGGTAACAACAGCAACTATATTAATGACGGTGACGTAGCTGTATTAACGACGGTAACGTAGCGGTATTAGGGCCAGTAACCTAATAATTGGCAAGGGTATAACTGGGTATCTGAGTAGCTTGAGGGTGAAGGTGAGGCTATATAAATCACGTGAGAATTTTGAGAATTTTGAGTCAAAACCGTGAGTGATATATAAGAAAGATGGATTTTTTGAGCTCGAGAATTTCTTTTATACGGGCCGTCGCGGAATTGATTCCGACCACCTTATATAATCACTCACGTAACTTTTTTTCAAAAGTATCCGGAATAGCCGGAGAAATACCCCAGGGTTTTTCCGGATTATTAATCAGACTTTTTTTAGTACTAAAACTATAAAATACGTCGAGAATATCGATATTTTCGTTACTTTTAAAGGATATTTCCTTATATTCTCGGATATAATAATACGATTATATCCACTTATATCCGCTAACCCTTTTTAGGTATTATTTAGTAATTACCGATGATAATAATTAATTATTATTGATAATAAATAATAAAAAATCAGGAAAAAGAATATAAAAACATTAAATTTACCTTATATATTTAGTTTTATTTATAAAACTCAAAGCTTTTTATTAAATATTTAACTATTTATTATCGAACTATAGTACTAAGTTAAATTAAACTATATTTATTATTAGATTTATTAATAAAATATATAAACTTAGTAATAATAATATAATTATCGAAGAATACTTATTAATATATCTATAATATATTATTGAATTTCTGATAAAAAAATATAAATAATTTCGATATTTTAGGCCAAGACCTACAGGGCGACGCTATTACCCTGGTAGGCTTAACTAAATCAGATTTAATACGGATTACCGGATATTTCAATTATTATTTAATTATATATCGATTAGGAGTAACCGGAAAAAGGTTGTTCCGGCTATATATCGAGATATAAGTTTAATAAAGCTTTTCCGGACTTAAGCTTTTATTTCCGGCCCCAATATTATCTATATATAAGTTAATAACTCTAATATTTATAGTTTCAAAACAATAACCCTTATCTATTATAGGTAATAATGGACGGATTTTAGTAATTCCGGTACCGTTAGAAAGCCCGAAGCTAGGCTTAAAAAGTTAAATTACTAGATTTTCTATAGGAACAAGGGTTAAAAAAGTAATTATTAGCGCCGAGAAGCAAACTCTACCTTCAACCACCAGAAATCTCAATATATAGAAAAAAATATATATAAATAACGGCCCCACGGATTTACCTCGGAGTAGGCGGGATTTGTAAGGCTTAGTCAGCTCTATAACTTTGCTATATAAAGCTAAGGATTTTGTAAAAAAAAAAAGTAGAAACGTTTGAAAAAACCAAAAGTCAAACGTTTGAACTATCAGCCCTATACGGTTTGTATGGGGTTTTCAAACGTTTCTACTACAAACGTGTTGAGAATTATGTCAGTCTCTTCCTTCTCTTTCATATCATACCGTCGATACTCTCAGTATCACCAGGAACTTCCCACTCATTAGTCATGGGTCACAGTCGTCACCCCAAGAAGGCGAAGCGGACAGCCAACCAAGCCGTGGACAATAACGCACCCGCTCCAGAGGCCAAGGCAGACGAGGAGACATCTCCAATTTTCTTCTATCGACCTTGCGACCCCTACGGCTACCTCTGCCAATGGTATCTCACACCTATTCCATGCCCGGTGACCGCCATAAACTTCAACTGCGCCGAGCAGTATATGATGCACGCTAAAGCAATGCTGGTCTCAACACATAAGTCGGCAGACACAGATACGGCAGCGCTCATCCTCGCTGCCAAGGATCCGAGCGAGCAGAAACGTTTGGGAAAGAAGGTCAGTCCATGGGACGAGAAATCGTGGGAGGAAGTGCGATTCGAGACTGTGGTGGAGGGGAATTGGTTCAAGTTCTCTACTTCCAAGCATCTGAGAGAGAAGCTGTTGGCCACAGGCGATAGGATGTTGGTGGAAGCAGCACCTAAGGACAGAGTGTGGGGTGTTGGATATAATGTTCAACAGGCTGGAAAGTATCGCAAAAATTGGGGCCAGAACTTGTTGGGAAAGGCTTTGATGGCTGTAAGAGAAAGGCTGAGAGTGGAAGAGCAACAGCAAAGGCCGGAATGGTATGATGATGAAGAGGACATCGCGGTAACAGAGAACGGCGTCTGAAAGAAGGAAGACGTGGAGCGAAGATCATCAGAGGCACGGCGGCGGCAGAGGAACAGATTTTGAACCCAAGACCAAGAACAAATCGATTATGCGCCATGTACAATCTTGGGTTCCAAGGGTGTGGTCAACAGATCTAGATCTTCAAGATTTCCTTAGCCGTGATTTTTCATTCGATAGGTAGGGTCAGAGATGTTCCCAAAGGTGACTCGACACAGCGGCGCAAGCTGGATCTTCAATTTAGCCACTCCAACCGCTCTCAACGTCTCGCACTTTGGCAAGCTCACATGATCCAATCGATGCGAAGAGACAAATTACCACGCCCTACCAGCAGTAACTGGCAAGTGGGGCAATATGTCGCTTGACTGTAAGAGATTCTGTTTGAACGTGATCGTATAAGCAAGAAAGAATTTTCAGAAGTCTTCTACTTCGCCCTTCTCCTCGCAAGATCCTTATGGAGCGTATGCTCCCTCATGAACAGACTAGCTACTGTCCCGATTGCGGCGAGCGCAAAGATGGTCCAGAAGACACCCCTCAGGGCATCAAGATACGCATCTCGAGCGAGCAGCATCCCTCGATTTGTTGGTAAGTACTTGATCGCCCTCAAGTTGTTCCTTATTTCCCCAATGATTGAAGCTGCTTCCTTTTCGTGTCCGAATATTTCCCACAGCTGGTGCTGCAGAATGTTTTGGAAGACGAGGGAGCAGACCGCGATTCCGATACTGCTACCCGTGCCTCGACAGGCGTAAGACATGGATGTCACAACAGCCTGGTGCTTTTGCTCTACTGCAGCAATGAGGGCAGTAATTGTTACCGTCAACTTCCCGGCATACGCCATGCCAGTGAAGAAGAAGTAGATGATAGGGTATATGATCGGTGTATTCAGGTCGAACCTCGTTGCCAGACCCAGAGGAAGGAGGAAACAGACCTGAACGAGAATATTGAGAAAATAATAGGTTCCTGATGCCCGAATTGCTATGCCAGTTGCAATGCCCCCGACTGCTGCTCCGACTGAGGTAGGGATGAGCAGCAAGCCTGCCGTTTTCGCGGATTTGCCCTGCACCTGAAAGAAAATGGGCGCATAGAACGTCAGCGCGATCTGCGCCATCGAGAAAAACCAACTCGTCAGGCATGCTGATAGCACAGTTCGATCCAGCAGCAGTCGAACAGGGATCACCGGCTCTACGGCCACTGTCTCGACATAACCAAAGATCAAAAAACAGATCAACGACAACACTATCGAGACATAGATCAGAGGGTGATTCCAAGGAACCGTATTTCCTCCTGAGTTCAGCCCCACGAGTAGAAGAATGATTGCCGTCACGAGAACCAAAG
Organism: Ramalina peruviana; assembly: GCA_001956345.1. Taxonomy (NCBI): domain Eukaryota; kingdom Fungi; phylum Ascomycota; class Lecanoromycetes; order Lecanorales; family Ramalinaceae; genus Ramalina; species Ramalina peruviana. Next base: position 5,316 of record MSTJ01000078.1, read on the forward strand.
ATCCAACGACATCGACACGCTTCCACTTATCATCCGGACCTTCGCTGGTGTCCTTGGTCGGCAACCTCACAAAGATGGCAGCCAAAAGACCGGAGACGATGGTCAACGGCACTAGGATAAGGAAGGCGGACCGCCATCCCAGCGTATCATTCAGCCACCCCCCAAAGATGCCTCCAAGACCAGATCCCACGCCAAAGCAAATGTTGTTGAAGCCTTGCCAGACGCCCCGCCGCCGCAGCGGAACCAGATCGTTGGTGATGAACAGCGGGATCGCGTTGAGCCCGCCACCGCCCAGCCCTGCCACCACCCTCCCCAGTATGATCGTCGCCTCGGATTGTCCCAGACCGCAGATCAAATTGCCCGCGCAGAACAGCACATTGCAAAAAATCAAACCTGCGCGCCGGCCGTAGATGTCGGTCAGCTTGCCTGATAGAGGTTGCAGCACGGAGTTGGCAATGTAGTATGCCGAGGCCAGCCAGGCAAGCAGCTGAAGGGAGTTGTACGATGCGGAGATCGAAGCAGTGAGGGTCGCCACCATGGTGCCATCCAGAGCGGCGAGGATGATGCCAAGGTAGGTGCTACCAAGGATGATGATCATCTGTGTGCTGGAGAGCTGCTCGGGATCGCCTGTGATGGGCGGGGGTGCGTCTCCTCCAAAAAGCGGGGTATCATATTGCGCATTGGATGTCAAGGAAGGTCCATCCAAGCCATGCTTCCCGCTCAGCAGTGGTTGCTCCTCATCTGCTTGGGCAACCTCATTAATGGACTCTGAGCGCTGCATGACTGACCCTGTGAGAATTCAATGGGAACGGCTTTCCAGGGTACAGTGGTTATCGTAAGAAGAGGGCAGAGAGGGAGGTTGAGACAGAAGGTTTGGCTTGGTGATGGTTAGGCGATGCGCCAGTATAGGCTTGTGTGGTGCATTCTGCACACCGAGCAACACCGACGCAATTCATGGCCCACTTACACTTCGCCAAGTGAAGCTGCCTCAAACTCTCGAACAGGCCTTGGACAATGCTTTACAGAAATCACGCCTCGTTCGACTAAAGCTGCGTCGGGGGGGGAGGGGGGTTTGACTTTGATTATCCAAGACGCCAGCACATGTACGATAATTCACCGCTTCCTTCGAGGGGCCAGTCGTGGTGGGAGAAGATAACAAATCTGATTGATGATGTCCTTGAATAAGTAAAAGAAGGGATCTTACAGATGAAAGCTTGGTCATGATATCGATCAATCAAGAAAAGCTCTTTAATGGCTCTGAAAACTCAGTCTGCCCTTTCTAACAAACGCAACGAGAATGCGATAATACGTCCGAGGATCATGCTTGCTCATATCGTGTTTGATCGTGCAGGACCACGAGATCTTGAATCGACACTGAATGGGTTACCTGGCAACCAACTGTTCTCCTCTTCATCTCATTGGACGGGTATGACTTCTGTTCCAGAGCAGTGTGGGTTTGTGCCGGGAAGGATTATGCAAGATCTTTCACCAATCGAGCATATCCGTGCAAGCGATCTCGGACAGAGTTCCTAGTACTCGTCGCTGTAATGCGCAATGAGATAATCTTGAGTGTGAGGGAATCCGAAGACTCCCATGGATCCTGTTTAGTTCATGCATGCCATTCATGCCGCTTTTGACCTTGAATGGCTTTTGGGCCGAGCCGAGCCGTCAGTGATTAGCGAGCTCCATATGTTACTTTCTTGAAAACATGAGGCTTCCGTTCGTCCATCCGGTAACACTCAGGTCATCGCTTAGCCAGTTATTTTTCAGAGAGGGCACGCCCTTCACGCACGAACAGATGCGCAAAACCAGAGCTTCCCTCAGCAGGGTACAAACCAAGCAGAAAAGACTGCGTTATACAGTAGCTGATCTTGTGGGGTGATACCTTGATCAGGACTTGAAACCATGGTAAGGTCATGAAAGAACACTGGCACGACAAAGTCGCCCGTACCGAAAAGATGGGCCAGAGACTTCCTCTTCACACTTGCTTGTCAACACGCGAAACAGTCTCTTCGTCTCGGGTTGTTGGGATCTCGCTTGTCCCACGGGCCAATAGGAAACAGTTCGATCCCGCTGTCTGCGATGTGCCATGAGTGACTGCCCTGGTCTCTAGTTCACCTGGCGAACTGTAATATGTTACGCGTTCATGAATGCCGGTAATCGCAAGGCCTGCTTGTGATATTCAAGCTCTAGTCAGATCTTGGCCAAGCAAGTTCTGGGTCGAACTCGTCTGATCTTCGTCGCTATCCTCGCGGTTTGCAGTGGACGAAGTCAAAAAGCCGATGAATATCGAGCACAAAGGCGACCAGACCAAATGATCAGATCAGTGTGCAGCCTCGTCCATCGTGAGTCGAAACGAGAGGTGGGTCATAAAGATGAAGAGTGAAAGTATACAATTGCGCGTTTCGAGGTCACTATCAACGGAAGCGCTGAGCCGTACGAAGCGCGTGGTCTTCCCAGTGATCTCTCAGACACGATAGGTGCGGCCTCCTCGAAATAGATTAGCGCTGATGTTGAGTACCCACTGAGCTCTACATAGATGATGATGATGGATCTCATCACTTTCGAGCTGCAGTGCGGCAACCCGAATGATCCCGCATCCACTACGATTCCACGTCTACATGTTGGTCTTATTGAAACTCTTCTTGTCGGCTTGCAAGCTGGAGCGAGCGGGTTGTTGAATCACATCAGGTGTCATGAAGATAGCCGCCAGCTCTCGAATAAACTCGTCGGATGAGCTTCGGAATTTTGCAATGATGATCGCCATACTGCCAGTCGATCTTTTCGCCATCGCCACCCTTGGCTGATGTTGGCTACGATCTTCTTTTCACGATTCTCTCCTGTTTAAACGTACACGGAATCACCATTGCGGAATTGCAATGAGGTTCTTTTTATATCGCATCTCCCAGATTCGCGACGATCATATCGCGCCGCGTGAGTCTTCACATTTTCGTTGTGTGCCGGTTGCAAACAGCATGAGAAGAAGAGGACTCACCGCACCAGTACCCGGCGCAAATGATGTATCAGCAATACGAAAGAAACAGTCAACAATTGCCACCTGCGGGAGAGTGGATCCGTCTCGTGGGCGACATCCAATCACATTCAGCACCTCATGCGCAATGACCGTTACAGCCTGCAGGGTCTTTCTTTCGGTGCCGAGGCTCATGCAACCTTGACGCGTGGCCAAAATGTGGATCCAATTTATGACTCGTTCAAATGAAGAGGCTGTTACACTGCGAGGCTGGCAAAGTTGTCAGTGACATTGAGGCCTCAACATGCGATCGCCTGAGAATTGAGGGAAGGAAGATTTGGAAGCTTGTAAGGATTGATGGGAAGAAAAAGAGAAAGAGAAGGAAAGAGAAGGACGTTGCTTCGGCCCGAAAATGACAGGCCCACCAACGTACAACATTTCTAACGATCTCCCAGTTGTCCTTCTCCAGACCAAAGCTTTTCCCGAAGGAATCCGGCGTGATCTTTACTAGCCAAACACGGACAACCTGGGTCCAAAAATGATCGATTGCCGACAATGATCAAGGGTCAAATTCAAATCAACCGCGATGATCGCTTGATCAGTCCAGCTACTGTGGCTTACCGCCCAGCTGAAACTCACACTCTGTGTTTGCAGTGTCTTGGCTGTCATGCTGAGCACCGAAGAGGCGTATCTCTGGCAGGGGCCTTACCGCCTTGGTTAATACTGAATCCACTTACGTGCATGGAAAGATGTCAACGGCGTCCGCCATATTCTCTCGATTCGCCGGCCGCGAAGATGTTCAAGATCTTGATTCCTCCTCCTCCCAGAGTTTCGACTCTTTGCACTATTAACGAAGCTTGCGGTGAGGAAGAACTCTCCTGAACGATTCTCGCAGGATGGCACTCCTCTCCTACACAGCTCTTTCCCTCTCCTTATCAGCCATCCTCCTCCTCCACCTCGCCTTCAAAAAGTGGCTTGCCACCCGCTCCTACCGCATCCAAAGCACCCAACGCGGCTGCAAACCCCCACCATACATCCCCGGCTGGGGCATCACGCGCCTCCTGGACGCCATGAAAGCGAGCCGCGAGGACCGCATGCCGCAATACGTAGTCAGCCTGCTCGACTCCACGGGTCCTGACGTCCACACCATCGAGGCGCGGATGCTGACCGACAAGCTGACGGTGACGCGGGATCCAGCCAACGTGGAAGCCATCTTCGCCACACAGGCATCGGACTTCGACATCGGCCCCAACCGCGAGAACTCGTTCAAGCCGTTACTTGGGGTAGGGGTGACGACTGCGCGGGGCGAGAAGTGGAAGCATGGGCGGGCGCTGCTACGGCCGCAGTTCTCGCGGGAGCAGATCTCGGATCTGGCGGTGGAGGAACGGCATGTTGGGGCGATGCTCGAGGTGTTGGAGGGGAAAGTAGCGGGGGAGGATGGGTGGACGGCGGGGTTCGATCTGCAGCCGATTCTCAGCCATTTGACGCATAAGGTGGCTATTGAGATGTTATATGGGGAAGGGGTGAATGTGAGCGGGGACGTGACGAGCGGGGAATTCAGCCGGCATTTGGATGCGGGGAAGTCGTGGTTGTATGAGCGGATGATGATGGGGGGGTTTGGCTGGCTGTTCGGCTCCTCTGCGTTCAGCGGGCATTGCAAAGCGGTTCATGCTTACGTGGATGGGATCGTGAGGGCCAGGTCAGACGATCTCGAGATCAACGAGAAGGAGAAACTGGTAACAGGGTCGGGAGGGAAGTTCGTGTTCCTCGACGAGCTTGCCAAACACACGCAGGATCCGCTGGAGCTGAGGAACGAGACTCTGCACGTGTTGAGTGCGAGCTGGGATACCACGGCCGCCTTGATCGGATGGGTCTTCTATTTCTTGGCGAGGAATGTGGAGGCATATAGGAAGCTGCGAGAGGAGGTAGAGAACGCATTCACGGATGGGGTCACCTTTGCCAATCTCAAGGACTGTCATTCCCTGAATAACACAATCAATGAAGCCTTCAGATGCGCTGGTGTTATTCCAGTGATTGAGCGCATGACCACGACGGATACCACGTTACCAAGAGGAGGCGGTGCCACTGGCCAAGATCCAATCTATCTCCCCAAGGAAAGCCGTGTCCTAATCTCCACGTACGGGATGCAGATGCGTTCCGATGTTTGGGGCAACGACCCCGAGAAGTTCTCCCCAGAGCGCTGGTCCGGACGGAAAGCTGGCTATGAGTTCGTGCCGTTTGCCGGAGGACCGAGGAAGTGCATTGGCCGTGATTCTGCCCTCTTCTCTCCCAATGGTGGTATATGCTAACAGCTAATAGAGCAATTCGCGTTGACCGAGGCCGCATACACAATTGTCCGACTCTTGCAGCGCTTTGATGCGGTGGAGAATGTGGAGCCTCCAGGACCCATCCGCTTCCATCACGCTTTGACCAACACGAGTGGATCAGGAGTTCAAATCCGACTTCATAGATCTTGAGGATCGTGTAGGGGAGTCTAACTCGGCCCACTGGGCACATTAGTACACATTAGCGCCAAGAGCTCCCAAGTAGACTGCGTGGCTCCAGATCAGAAGCTACAGGGACGAAATAGAGACAGGAAAGCAAATGAGGCGATACGAGAGCAATGTCATCACGTAGAATCATCAAGCTACTCCATCGCGAGGAGAAATGTTTGGGGAGCTTGAGCATCCCGAGACGCAAACGACGTCAGTAGCAAAGCGTTACAGGCGTAGTCTTTGGCTTCTTCATGGATATTCAACAGTAGAGACTTACCATTTGACATCTTCAACCTATACTTCTTTAGATGGAAAAACCCCCACTCAATTCCATCACTCCATTTGGATCCACACTCTGCTTTACCGCCCTCAACCTCTCTACATTGCTTCCATAGAGCTGCTCTCCCCCATTCGTCGAAAGCGCATAGTTCGGATAGGCCGTCAGACCCGGTTCCCAGATGCCCTCTTGTTTCGCAACCGCTGTCATTCTATCCACACTCTCCTGCAGCTTGCCCCGCCAGAATGCATCCTCGGCTTGCGACATCCATGAGAAGTACAGGTTCAGCGGCATTTGACTTTTCGCGTGCGGGTATGCTGAGTCCGTGGCTTTCTGACCGTATGATGTGAGGAAGGGTTCAATGTCGTAATTGATGAAGACGCCAGTGTGGTTAGCGGCGAAGGCGCTGTATCGGAGTGTATCGGCATAGACAGCCTTGATGAAATTGAGGGTCAGACCGGTGGTGCTGAGAGTGTGAAAGGCGCCGCGGGTAGTACGTGTAGAGGCTGGATCGCCAGTAATTTGAGTGAGGGAGGAAAAGGCCTGAGTAGAGACATTCGAGAGGACGGCCGGGAGGTTTTGGAATGGGGCGACGGAAGGGCTGGGATTGGGGCCGTCGTAGAAGGTCAGGAGAACGTTGCTGAGGTTACCCGCGAGGTACCCAAGCGTGGTAATGATTTGGGCTTTGGGGTCCGTGTTGGTGGCGCTGAAATTGGCGGTAGCGCTCAAGAGGGCGTCAGTTGGGGGTCCTGGCGCAATGACTTGGTAGCCTCCCTGGAGATCATGAGACTCAGCGAATGTAAAAAGTTGAGGACTCCGATGCGATGTGATCAAATAACTCAAGCCTTGCACGGAGGAAGGACAACTTACCCAGACTTGTTTGGGATGCTGAAACATTTTGAATGTGATCTCAGTGACAATACCGAAACGGTTCAAGCCGCCTTTGAGGGCGAAGAACAAATGCGGCTGAGAGCTGTCGACCTCTGATACGGTACCATTGGGCAAGACAAGGGTGTAGCTTTGCACGGTGTCACACCCCAGGCCTTTGTGTATCCTTGTATCAGCAGCTGCTCAACGGCGGTGTGAGGGTCTACGGACCGTGTTGATTAGTGAGCCATGAATACCCTCCACCAAGCGTCCAGCCACCGACTGCAGGACCTATTACCCTGCCTCCGACCACATTGTAGCCAGAGCCGTCGAGCTTGGGGTACACGTCGTTTGACCAGCTCTGATCAAACGAATATAATCAGTTCGTCCCTTTGAGCAAAGCCAAAAGGGAAGGCAGCGACTTACGTTGCCAGTCCCAAGAACAAGCCTAGAGCTGTCTGCTGCTCTGATGAAGCTCTTCATGCGAACAAGAGAGATCAGCACCCCTGGTGTGCTTGAGAAATCCGGGTTAGACGCGTGGCCTCCAGCAATAACGGCGAATGGGGATCGTTTTGAGCCGATTACTTTGATCTGATCTTATTGTCATTTTACATCGCGACATCGTCAGATAGAGAGACGAGGTCCTGACCGCCTTTGAAGTATCAGCTGTGGAGCCGACTTCGACAACGCAAGCAGATGCTTGCGAAGACGAGAGTAGGTAGTGCGTGTTGTCGCGCACATAGTTCGATGAGGCTGACAGTCGTCTCAGCAGGTAGTGTATCAAACAGATTTTTTTTTAAAAACACCAGGATAGTAGACCTCGCTAGCATTGGATATCCTTTGCGCAATGATTGCGCAGGTCGAGTTGGCGAGACCCAGCGGTGCGCCAGGCGTGGGATCCGCTACGGCGGCGGAGAGGAAAAGAAGAGAAAGGCCAATTGGAATTGCATCCTGTTGATCTATACTACCGAACTGTTCAAGCCGAGTTCTACTTTCGAGCGAGTCCGTGACTGACCATAAATCCTCTTATGGTCGTCTTCTCGTCAGCAGCCACAGGGTGGATCACGCGAGTATATTCTTTTGCCAAGAATCTCGGCAGAAGAACGCAGCGAATAGCGATCAGCTTTCAAGCGAAACATGACAAAAAAGGTGAGAATCTAACGCTTATTAAGCCTTGTGTGTTGCATGAGATCCATAGAACGTCTCGTCCCATGGGGATATGGAGATCTACCATGGGGTACCACAGCGGTTGAAGACGAAATTAAATTCATCGGCGCGGCGGCTCAACTTCGTCCAAAGAAAAAATCAAAAAAAAAATTGAACAAAGCTGAACCCTTAGTCCAGCCCAGGAATATATCGAGCCAGGTGCACTGGAACGTGGCTGCGGCGTCTCGATAACAGCGAAGAGGAGATAGCCATCGCACTGAGTGACTTCGAGCCTCCAAGCGGGAGATAGATCAGATCTGATTCATCACTGATATGTAGCAATAGGAGCTTCGTCTCATTAGGCTTCACTTCAGCTGCACAATGTCGCACTGACCGAAATCCATTGGCGGGTCTTATCAGAGAACCTGATCAGAGAAAGTTCATAACCCAAGATGAGATTCAGATCGGTATCCGCGTATGCATCCGCATCTGGTATCACGAAAGGTTTAGCATATAGCGATGCGACCCCACTACGATTGGTTCTTACAAGGGCGATAGCTGGCTGTAAGATTATGGGCAGACATGAGTTGAGAGATTGGTACCATGAGTCATGAAACGCCCAGAAAAAGAGTAGCCTGAATGAAGGTTCTGTCAACAACGTCGAAAATACGGATAAAGCTGTGAGCCGTCAGTCGGCCGCAGATTCGTTGAGGGTGTGCAACTTCTGGAGGGCCGAGGAATCCCACCACACATGTTCCGTAAGTCGGCGTCTTCATGCATGGTGTTTCCGGTGGCTGCAAGAGCCCGAGATGCCGAGGTACAACGCATGTCACCCAGGTACTTCGCGATAATTTCCTGATTAGGTTCAATACTCGTCGTTCCCACTGAATGGCGTGATTTTCAAGCTTCTCAGCTCGGGCCGTGCCTTAAGCCAAGAGTGTCACGCAGAAGGATTGACGGAAAGCTTGATCCAAGGCTATAAGAAATCTTGATGACAATAGCAAGAGTGTCGCACTCGGGGCGTTGTCGACTCCGTCTCCTTCCAATTCCCTACACCAATGACGCATTTGGTGCAGTTGAGCGGAAAACGGAGGCATGCGATAATATGAATATCATCACTGTGACGACTAATCGATGTATAAAGGATGTCTTGAGCCTTCAGATAGTCCGCCCCACCCAATTGCAAGATCAGCAGAGTCTTCGATTACACTCTCGTATTTCTCGAACACGCATTCAGCCCTGAACATGGACAGCCACGATACCGAGCCAAGTGATGGCTATCCTCTGCAGCGATCGTTCTTAGCTTCAGTGCGGTAGGCAATTTGGCATCAATACGTATCTACCACTGCTGACCATCGAGAAAGACTGTATTATCAGTATTGGATGATCAGAAGGCAGCTGGGATACCTTGTGCATCCCGCCATCCCGGTGAGAGAGGATGCAGTGATCGCAGACGTTGCATGCGGCACTAGTATCTGGGCACTCGACGTAGCGAAACAATACCCAAATGCGACCTCACATGGCTTCGACATCTCAACAGAGCAATACCCTCATTCGCGTTGGCTTCCTCGAAATGTCACCCTCGGCACCCTGGATCTCCTAAAGCCAATACCGGAGCACTTGCGCGGCAAGTATGATATCGTTCATGTCGGTGTTGTTGTGTGCATTGTCGAGAACAGCCATCTGTCGGCATTCCTGGATAACATTCTGCTATTGTTGAGTACGATCCATCTATCCTCTGTACTGTCTTGATCTTTTGAAACATCAACTGATCCCGCGCTGATTCCCAGAACCCGGCGGCCACCTGCAGTGGGATGATCTTGACCTCGGAGCGCTCTATGCCGATACGCCAGACCCGAACGTATCACCTTGCCCAGAATTGAGTATAGTTGCAGATCAGTTGCTTCCGGAATTGCTCAACAGTTCGAACGAAAGTCTCCAGTATGTTTGTCCAGAAATTTACCCATCTCATCCATAGCTCATTCAGTCGATAGCTGGGTTCATGGATTGGACAGGACGTTCAAGGATCACGGGATTAGGGTGCTGGGTTTCGAGGACTCTCCACCCGACGATGACATCGCGCTGCCGTGGACGTACAATCTTATGATGGCGACCTCGGAGTTCATCAGTATGACAGCACGCGAGCCTCAGGCGGCCAAGAGATGGTGGGATGTGCATGCAAAAGCGTCCGAGGAGGTCACACGGGGTGCAACATTGAGGACGAGAATCATCAGTGCCGTGGGTCAAAAGCCATCTTGATCTCCCAGAGGCTGGACATGAATCACATGTAACGAGTAGAGGAGAGTTTCCGTGTGAAAAGGCGGCTCAACCTGTTGTGATCTTCGTCAAGGACATCTTGATCCCAGCATATAGAAATTTATTCAAATTGAGCTTGCCTGACTTCTTGAGTATTTGAGGCACAATAGTAACAACATGGTTTAAGGAAGACTGGGTTGGACAATAGAAGCCTGCGCATGACGTCACTTCGCATAAAGACTATTCCTATTTTAGTATGCGTTCCGGTCGGTCCGTCGGCGCAACCCACTATCTCCTTGTAAGCCCGAGAGTCCGATATATGAATCCCAATGCATCCCTCAAGATCTCTCCATTATTTTTCTTCTTTCCCTTCGCTCTCATCCGCACCCTTTTTTGTTGTAACATAACTATGAAACTCATCATCACCGGCGCCTCCGGTTTCGTAGCCACTGAGCTGCTGCGGCAATCGCTGCGTCATCCATCCATCACTTCGGTCGTCGCCATATCGCGTAGACCGGTACCACAGCCCACAGGGCTACCAGCGAGTGAATCGGGGAAATTGCGCGTGGTGCAGGTGAAGGATTATGGCGAGCTTGATGTGGAGCAGGTGAGGGAGGCGGCGGCGGGGGCGGGAGGTTGCATCTGGTACGAACGCCCCTTAATTTCCAGACATGCGCGAGCGGGTTACTGCATTATGAATCCCTCTTTTAGACTCAAGTCGCCTCAGAAGTATCAAATGGTCAGTGGAGAAACGACAAAGCTAACCCTTTGCGCCCCCTTCACCCACAGGACTGTGGCCGTAACCCCCTCCAAACAAGGCTCCATGCCCTTCGCCGAGGTCAAGAAGATCTGCCAAGACGACGCCCTCGCCGGCCTCGATGTGCTGTCCACCGCCAGTTCTCTCCCAAGCGATGGCAACCAGAAGCCATTTCGCTTCATCTACATGTCCGGCGTGGCCGCCGAGCGCGACCAGTCCAAGAAACCCTGGTTCAAGCCCGAATACACCTTGATGCGCGGGAAGGCGGAGACGGAGATCCTAGCCTACGCCGCCAATTCTTCGGGTGAAGTGAAGTGTGCGGTTGCGAAGCCTGGGCTGATTCAGAGTCCCGGATGGAGTTTGAAGAGGTTGGTCGCGCCGTTATTGTGGCTGTATGCTACTTTGCCGACGGTGGAGGTGACGGATTGCGCAGCTGCGATGCTGGCAAGTGTTATTGATGGGTTGGGCGTGGAGACGATGGAGAGTGCGGATCTGGTGAGGATGGGACGAGAGGCTTCAAGGGGAGGAAGTGGGTGATCGTGGTTAGGTCTACGGATTATTGGATCAAAAATAGCTAGGAGGATTGCCGGAAGGCGTCAAGAAATGTTAAAGGATTAATGACTCGGCTCAATTTTCACGACACGAAAAAGACGAAGAATTTCCAGAGACTCCAATTCCAATCTTCATATTTGACATAGTCATGACGCACGATCTACTCAGCTGATTCACATCAAACCATACCCGTACAGCCCTGGGAGTGTGTATTTCATCCTTGTTTAGACTCCTTCCCATGCTCAGCCGCCTTCCTCATATCTTCCAACTCCTTTTCTTTCTCGTCAATTTGTTTGCCGAATTCCTTCGTTGCGTCAGCCGCTTGATCATCCATGTCCAGCATCTCAGTCTTGTTAGAATCAACGTCGTTTTCCTTCCTGATGACGTCCACTTCGGCTTGCGCCTCCTTCGAGTAAACACGCAAACCTATGACACACACGGCATTCCAGGGATTCTTTTCCAACTGCGCGACTTTCTCTTTGATGGGTTCTGGCACCTTGTCATTACACTTCTTGCAATGAGTCACCACTTCTGCGGCTACTTCAGGCTCGGAACCAAGTTCCGAATCTGTGTCAGAGGGCGCATCGATATCGCTCGACCAGCTGAGGCCGTCGTCGCTAATATCGTCGAACGTCGGCTTTGGCGGTGGCGTTGGAGGACTCAATTTGGATGAGGCAAGTTTGCGAGCAAGATCATCAGCATCGGAGCTTGATTTTAGTTCTGTCTTTCCGCCAGCCTGTGACTCGCCTCCTTTACTGCTTTCAGGAGTGAGAGCTGGCGTCGTTGTTTGTGCAGAATCCGGGCTTTCCTGATCAGGTCCTGCTTCCTCGCTGCCAGTGGAAATCTTGGTCGCGGGGTCGCTCTGGCGATCTTTTTGCTGCGGCTGGGAGCTTGGCTCTGGCACGCTGCTTTCGCGATTTATGTTTGCACTCGTCTCAGTAGAATCGCCTCGCTGTTGATTACCATTGGGCCGCTCTTCGTCAGTCGCCTCTACGGTGACTTTCAGCTTCTTCCCTGAGACCATATGCTCAAAGGCACCATTTTCATGTACCACCTGGTCCGAGGTTAGAAAAGTACTCTCGCCCATCTTGATCGAAATGTCGACTTTGTCTTTGCTATTTTGATCATTTCGTGCATCTTTTTTAGAGTCTTTGATAGCCTGCAAGCGCGCCGTCCGCAACTTTGCCTTCATGTGCGACCTTCTTCGAGTTTCAAAGTTCTTTTGAGCAGTCTTCTTTCTCTTGTCTCGTCGTTCTTGTCTGAGCCGCTCCTGCCGCTTCTTTTCGCTCTCTTCGACGCGGCCTTTCGCATGGGCCAGATCGTAGCTCAAGCCGACTGCCAATAATTTTTCCCGGCGGTCCTCACAATTCATCTTCACGACGTCTTGAGGGAGCATGATAGATAGGTCACGCGTAGCCGCGATCTTGACCATCACGATGTACTCGCCAGCTTCGAGGTCCAATTCCACGGAAGCTGAACGAAAGTCCGTTCCTTCACTCCTCCCAAGATAGTCGTCTTGGCCAATTCGGTGTAGTCGGAACTGCAACTGGAACTCATACTGGCCTTGGAGCCCGCGAAAGTATCTATCATCAAGCTAATGCAAGTAAGTGAATATCTTTCCCATAGCGACGCCGCCTTACTTGTGACAAAACAACCACTACTGGCCCTGCTTTAGCTAGGGATATCTGAAATTGAGTATTGAGATAATTCACAGACCAAGGGACGTTCACGGTTGTCCATTTTTGGGTGAGAAGCCAGTCGCTGTCGAATAAGCGGGTGCGTTCGATCTCGTCAAAGTATTCAAAGAGATCTTCGTAGGACATCCAGAATACCTTGCTCTTGGTTAGTCCAAGGATACATCTAAGCCGTCGATCAAGCATACGCCATCATCACTGAATTTATGTTCAAGCCTTCGCATCCGATCAGGTGTCCATTCTTCCGAACCGTTGCTCCACGGTCCAGTCCATCCTTTAAAACCCCAAGGATTCCTAACATGCACAGTCAGCCAGTTTCAACGTCGAGGAGAAGAACCACAATCCTTGGACAAGGATCCGCCCAGGATTTTGTTATCAGTCTTCACTTTGGAACGTTTTCATACCTGATCTTGAGCAGGCGAAAATCATCTAGTTCTCTTGCTTCCATGATAGAATAGCAGTGGCCGTTGTAGATGCCTTTTCTCTCCTCGTGGATCCCTGTCAACTGGGAGAGCGAAAAGAGAAAAGTCTTATTGGCATTCATCAACTCCTCAACCCAGAAACGGTTCTTATCAAGGACATCTGCCGGGCAAAGATGTGATGGAATACCCCCAGTCAGGTCTTCCAATGCTTCACTAAAGCTGTTGTTAGCAAGCAGCCGGATTCTCCGCGGGAGAAATGGCTTACCCAGCTTGGCCGCCATTGAGTGCGCCGTAGTCTCCGTGTGCTTTGGCGTAAGCTTTCTCCAGAAGAGGTAGCCAGGTTGTGTTCTGATCCTTGCACTTGCCGAAGTACAAGGCCTTAGATCCTGTTTGCATGACCTTGCGATATTCCTTTTCAGGATGTTTCATCTTGACTTCAAGCCAGTCGTAGCATTCTCGCTCGCTGTAGTGCCAATCAAGTTTGCTCAAATATAGTTTATCATCTATGACTTCTGATATCCATTCTCCATCTTGCTACATGTCAGCGATTCCATGTTATCCCTTCAGGCTTTTGACGTACCTCGAAAGAAAACAAAGCCATAGACCCCCACCTTCTCATCTCTTGCGATACACACCTTCTCGAGGAATGCCCTGTTGTTACAGAGGGTCGCGAGGCCAGACATAAACCAGCAGTTTCCGAGCTGGCCTTGACAGACGTCATCAGTAGTCATGCTGTCGCCCCAAAAATGTGGCTCTACAAAGATGTCCTAAAGTATGTTAGGTCGAAGTCAACCTAGGTTGAGAAAATGGGCGGGATGAACGAACCTCGACTCTCTTGACAGATTTGGGTGCAGAATCGTCACTAGAATCTTTCTTGTCGACCGATTCAAGTGTTGTCAATGTATCTTTAGTGGTTCGCCATCGGAGGTCGAGTCCGATGTCGAAATGGGGATCCGTGTATTTCTGATTGCGGCTGCGGCAAGTCTTCGCAATTTTCTCGACTTTAGCTTTGCACTCTCCGGCCGCTCGGTCGTACGACGTAGCTGCATTTTGAGATGCCGCAGCTTTTCTAGGAGCGTCCAGGGCGGCACGATTGGCATACTGATTCTCTGGAAGAATAGTAAAGGGTTTGCCAGGATTCTGAGTCGTGATCTTCTTCCAGAATTCATCGATGATATCTTGAGGATGTCGATTGGGATCATCTGTCTTGCGTGATTTGGGTGTCTTCTGGGCCACTGCCACGTTCTGCATCTTTGCGTTGGCTCTAGATTTCAAGAATGATGAAGCTTCAAGTGGGTATGTGGGAGAGGGTCGAAGGAAGGAGGAAGGTAAGGAAGATAGATGTATGATCAGGCGGACCAGGTTGCGTGTCACGTCGCTCACGGCCTTGTTTCATCTGACGAAAGCTCCTTCAATTCGGTGCGTGGCAAATATCGTATTTGACCAATCACTTGGAAGCGCCGACCTAATTCACATCGCGGTCGTACAAGTCAGATCAAATGACATAAGGAGCGCAAAATCTTGTTACTGTGAACTTTTGACACCAGCAAATTCTTTTATAATATACCAGGTCCTTCGGCCTTGACACAATTGTCCACCTGAGAAGTGTAGGACTGTTACTGCCCACTCGAACTTGTGTTCTTCAGCGTGCATCCCTTCTCGACACTCCTAACCCATTTCCGGCAGATACTGTTCGGGCAACTCAGACCGCATCATCTGGTTGGAGGGTAATTCCAGATCGGAAGTTTCTGCATCCATTTCACACCGCTTGTCAGCTGTCGCGTGAAGAGGCAGATTCGTTGAATCAAGTTCTGCACGCTGCCTGGCAAGTCGTGAGCGCCTGCGCAGAGTAAAGAATGCGACGATCGTGACGATGCCCAGGAATGCAATGCCCCCAACGACTGCTCCCGCAATTGCGCCTGTTTTGGGTAACTTTGACTGAGACATAGTCGAAGTGGATGTAGTCGAAGAGGATGTGGCTGTTAAATCTGCAGACGAGGAGTTCGTAACAGTGTGATTGAAATGTGTTGTCTTCATCAGTGTAGCCACTGGAGAACCCAAATTCGAAACATACGACTGTCCAGCCATGGCATAATACTGTTTCACGGGATCCGACTGCTCGTAAGGAGCCGGGCGAGCAGCGTAATGGTTTGCCCATTCCAGATTGGAGAGATCAAAGATACCAATTCCCTGGCTCCAGGGGTCCTCTGAGCTCATTGATTTTAGGATAGAATCAGAAAAATTGGTAGATGCATAGTCAACGCCTCCAAAGATCAATATTTGACCTCCTCCAACACTATTACAGCTATGCAGCATGCGCGGAATGGGGCGATCGTACGTCACATCAAGCCAATGGAAGGCAGGCAGTGTGAGAATACTGATTGTATCGTAAGGCGTGTTATTCCACTTCTGCCCCTCGTCGGCATCGAAAGTACCGCCAAGCCCGCCGTACAGGAAGATCTCATAGGTATCGTTACTCGAGGCGATACCTGCCGCACAGAAATCCCTTCTGCCCTTGGGCGTACTGCCGCTGGTGGTCTGATTGTACCAAGTTTGAGTGGACGGATCGAACACAGGCACCATACTCAAGCTGGCCAATTCTTGCTCCAAGTTCTGCCCACCGAAAGCGAGGAATAGGCCGTCTGGACCAAAGGATGGAACATAATGCATCTTGCCGCTGTGAATAGGCTGTCCAATAGTTGCTGTACTCTGGTTGGTGAAGCTGCGGGTTGTCATGTCAAATTCAACCATACCCGGCAACTGGATGGCCGTGTGGAACGTAGTTCCTCCTAATATGAGGGCTTTGTCGGATCCAGAGGCTTGGAGAGCGTAGTAGGGCCGGACCAAGTGTGAGGTAGTCCAGATGCTCGAGTCTGAATCGAAAATGGTGTCAAATTCGCCTCCACCCATGTTGTCGGGCTGGAAGGTCCACAAGGTCAATGGCGGAAACTTATTGTCACGGCCCCAGCCGACGACACTCCCAGAGAAGCTTGAATAAATCAAGTTTTCGCTTTGGTGGTACCACAATGCACCATAGCTCAGCTTGGGATACTCGTTAGGCTTTGCGGTCGCAGTGATTTTCAGGGTCGCATTGTTCCAATCGTTGCCTAGATCGACCGCGAGGACAGAGGAAGCTCGGGCAAAAGTCGGACTTGGCCCCATCAAATTGGAGGAGCGCCTACCTTGTTCGATCTGTACTTTGCCGCTGTTCAGGTACGAGAAGATGCCTCCATCTATATACACGTATTTTCCAGCCACAGTAGCTGCAGTCGAAGATCAGTTGCGAGCATCGTGTTCAATCGCAATGGCATTGCGTACATTGGTGCGCGCTCCAACGAAGAAATTGATCATCTGTCGCTGGGACAAGCCCTGACTGCTGGCGAGCTTCAAGAGCACTGACTGATGATATAGCGTATACGTATTGCAGTAGAATGGCGACGACGACCGAACACTCAAGCACATCTGATCGCTTCATCCTCGTCGCAATGGTGTCAATAGCTCAGATTGAAAGCAGAGGACAACACGGATGCTTTTGTATAGGGTCCAGCGCAGCAGAATAGCGCCGCAATCTGCGGTAACCCATTACATGACTCCGAAATGAGTTCCGCATCACCAGCCGTAGTGAGAGTGTAATAATGCATGCAGGGCGGAGGAAGGACAGAGCTTCTCCCTATGCGCACCATTCAGGACAAGCATCGCCATCCTACGCCACGAGGACGACTTTGTCGGCCAAGAATTGTATGTACACGCCTCGAGGCGATGCGACAATGAGTCGACATACATGACGATGAAACGAAAATGAAGAGAGAGGGAGGAGGCTCAGCACACGAGGACCTCGAGAGGACCTCTGCGGCAGCTTTCTGGAGGCACCTCGGCTAATCACTTTAGGGGCTTGGCCAAATTTCCTGCTGGTTCTTGCCGTCAACAATTTTATTCCCATCTCATAGAACTGCATCGTGAAATATGGAATTCTCACCGAGTGGCCCGCACCAGAGGCTGAATTACGGTCTCAATCGGGTTGTGAAGTCAGCGATGACCAAACACACAATGTACGGACGAAATATAACGCAAACAATCAATTGGTAGTGTATTCCAATGCTTGAAGGCAGACAGCAAGCACGATCCAGATTCTGTCAAACATCAAAGGTATCTCTGTTCTCCCTTCGAGCATTACCCCTCATCATCAGTAACGCCCTGAACCGGATCGCCGCCCCTTGTGACCAGACCCTGCAATCTACACCCTCCATATAATCCCCTCTCTTCCATCTGCCCCCTCAAGCATCAGGTATCATCCCACACTTCCACTTAACCGAGAACCCCTTCACCCCTTCCCCCAAATCCACGTTGAAGCACTCCATCTTATTGTCCGCCCCAATCCTAAGCACCTGGCTCTTCCCCTGGCCCTCACCATCCCGACAGTCGCGATTATCATACAAGACAATCACACACCGCTCGTCGAGCCTGAGATTGCCCAGGTAATTGACCTGGAAGCTGCCGAAGCCGCGCGCCATGTTGAAGACCGGCTTGGGAGTCGCGTCCCAGCACCTGTCCGGCTCGAGGTTTGGGAAGACGTGCGAGTTCGGAAACATCTCGCAGGAGTCGTAAGTGTAGGTGCGGACGCTGGGCCAGGTTGCCGGAGCGAAGTGGTGGACCAGGCCGGGGGCTTCCTCGGGCCCGGGCCTGGGGTAGGGGGTGGCGGGGCGGAGGAGGAGGGAGGCGAGGAAGAAGAGGGCGGGGAGTAACTGTGGGGGTTTTAGTATGGGTGCTGGGATGGTGAGGAGAGGGAGTATCGGACCTGCATTGTGGGAGGAGGCGTTGGATCTGAGGAAACGCAAGTGATAGGTACGTTTTTGTCAGAAAAAAATGAAGGCTGGGAATATTTCAGAAGTAAGAGAAGAACATGTTGGTAGAGGTAAGAGAAGCGTGAAAGCTTTTATATTTCGACAAGTGTGTGGCGCCCTCAAACTTTCGCCTACAGACACTTCGCAAGCCTTCTGACGCCGAGTGAAAGCCCACGATGAAATTGTTTTCCTGATCGCTGAAATGCACAAATATCACTGACAGCTGCAATTCCGGCAAGGGCGCAAGAGGCTGAAACTCTAAATGTAGACTCGCACACACACTGCAATGTTGGGGATAATTAGCAGTGAAGGGGTCAAAAGCTGCTTCTCAAGGACGACGTTGAGAAAAACACATCAAGGAGTTGGGTTGGATGACCTGGTACATGTTTGGAGTATTGCTCCAACCTTCACGAGATAACACCGTGGGAAAATGCGCCAATGTTCCTTTCTATCAATCATCAGATCTTGACCAGAAGATTCGCATTCTGCCGGACCCGAGCCCAGGTGAAGAGGAGACCTCCAACAGTCAAGCAAGAGCCGACATACATGGACAGGGCAAAATATCCGTGATTGATCAGTTGGCCACTGATCGGTGTACCGAAGAGCCCACTGTTGATCATCAATCAGCAGTGTAAACCTTCAGCTCTCAGCAGGATTACATACGTCAATGCCGAAGTTCCAATGGCCAGACCCATGGACGTGCCTCGATTCTCAGGACTGGACATCTGTGCCGCGCACGTAATTTGCAGGCTCAGCATGGCACCAGACACAAAGCCATAAGCCATGCTCCACACAATCAAACCGCCACTGGTATCAACAGCCGTCCAGGTGAAGCCAATGATCCCAGACAAAAGAGCTGCCACCGAGCAGACGTTGAAGGCTCCGTAGCGATCCGCCAGGAGACCAGGGATTATCCTACCGAACAGTGACGTCGCATTAAAGATAGAGATGAGGTAGAAAGCGAAGCTGTCCGATTTACCTAAGCTCGTGGCGTAGGTCGAGATGAAAAAGAAGGGGCTGAACATGCCCAGATAAAAGATGGTCAATCCGATTGCGAATGGCAGGAAGGCCGGATTGTTGAGTATGGACAGGTCGAGCTTCTTCTTCATCATTGGTTTCTCAGGCTCTTCAAGCTCTACAGGCTTTTTGACGGTAGGTTTCTTCTTCAAAGGGGCACGAATGACGATACAGGCCGTCACCAGGAGCGGAATCATTGTGAAGCCGACGATACGCATCGTCCAGCCAAAATTCACGTTATGATGGTTGAGCAGCTGATTGATCATGATTGGCCAGATGACTCCACCCAGGGAAGAACCTGAGATGGAGATACCGAGTGTGAGTCCTCTGTTCTTGGAGAAGTACCAGGACACCGTCGCGATTGGTGGGGTGATCAGGAATGAAATGCTCAATCCGAACAAAAGGCTCTGCGCAAGGAAGAATTGGTAATAATGGGAACAGAGAGACGTCATAAATATTGCAAAGATGATGCCGATGCTGCCTGCGCAGATTAGAATCTGCAAACGTCAGCCACCTGCTTGCGACAAACATTCGAGCTGTGATGTACCGTAGGTCCCGTCCGATCAACGAGCACGCCAGCAAGGCCGGCGCCAAAAAACATCATAAACATGGCGAAGGAGCCAATCCATGATATTTCAAAGGCAGATTTGTCTCTGAGCTGATGCTGTGCGTAGTACTCCTGGAACAGACCGAACGCATTCATGAAGCCTGAAGTGCAAAAGAATGCCACGGCCGCTCCTAGCACCGAAAGCCAGGCTCGGAAGCTGTCTGATCGTTAGTCAAGGCCGCGCCATGTGGGGATGGACAGACTTGTGCTCCTTCTGCGCTTCTTCAGCTGCCGGGTCTTCGTTCTTGTCAGAGTCCGGACACGTCGAGCTCCGAGTGGAGATTGTCATGGCTGAGAAGCAATTTGATCACTTACTTTTGGGAACTTCTGTTCTCTCGAGTAATTTAGACTACCGCTGCTTCTTATATATACTTTGGAGGAAGTAATCATCCTGTGACTGGATCACGGAGTCCCCGCGGACTCTCCGCGGATGCTCTCTGGAAACTCCGCGGCGCGTCATATCGAGCAGGCATCTCGTCAAGTCATGCTGCTGTCAGACGGCTCGAATTTTGCGTGCTTCAAGTAAGTCGCATGTTATTTGGACGCAGTATTCGAATGTTGCCCGCTCTCGCTTCTGCAAGGTGATAGAAAGAAGAATCTCAGGGGAAATTGCTTCAAGATCAAGCTATTCCTATCTTGGACTAACAGTCTTGGCGCTCTGTATCTCTTTCCTGACGCGCAATTTTCTGGTCCTTGAATTTCATTTCCTGCATTCTGGCCAGTATGGACAAGCCGAAAGGTATAACCAAGAACTCCTCCCGACGGCGTCAGGATCCCGTCTCCTGCTCATCATGCCGGCTAAAAAAATGGAAATGCAATCGGCAACATCCATGTTCCAATTGCCATGTTCGAGACCTTGTCTGTGAGGGGATCAGCCATACAGCAAATACATCTGAGCATATTGAGCCTGAAAACGTCACGAGGGCTATCTTGGAGCGATTGGAAAAGCTTGAGCAAGCTCTTGCTGAGAGAAATGGAGGAGTGAGCCAGCAGCAAATTGGCACTGAACCTATTCACGGGATAGCCCAGAGAGAAGAGGCCTTTGAGACACAATCAAAGCGAGCGGACGATGTACAAGTTTCTTTGAATATCTCCATGACTAGGTCTTGTCCACCTCTTCGACTAGTCTCGGAGCCAATCAAGGACTCATCGATTGCCAATCCGGCCGTCCCGTCAGGAGCTCCCTCATTACCGAAACGTACTGAATGGGTCACTCTACCTGACAAGGAGGAAGCGATTGCACTGCTTGGTCACTACGCTCGGCTTGCCAGCCACATGCATTATGTAGTTCATATGCCAATTATCCGAATCATGCTCGATCAGGTATACGATCGGATGGACAACGACGAGCCATGCGAGCACGGCCACGTCGCATTACTCCTCAGCATGTTCGCGGCCACATCAAATATCTGGACGTACGAGAATGGCATTGCTTGCATCTTCAGCTCGATAGAAGAAGCTACGCAATACTCCACCATGTGGGCCGAAGCTGCCGTAGCCGTCTTAGAGCAGGTGTACAATTCGGGCTCCAGTTCGTTGGAGCAAGTACAGGCTTCAGTAATCCTGGGCTTCGCCATGTTGACCAAAGAGGGGCTCTCAGCGAGATTAAGATGGCTTAATCATGCCGCCTCCATAGCAGCGCGAGACCTTTCACTTCACGTATTGGACGGCGAGAAGGAGAAGGCCCGTCGGGCCAAGGCTCCTGAGGATGAGATACAGCTCGAGATGAAGCGGAGACTATGGTGGCATCTTGTGTCATCCGACTGGTACTAATCTTCCAATGTTTTCATTGTGCATGCCATGCTGATGTTGATTCAGGGCAATGAGTCTTGTACCGGGGCCCCAAGAAGGAAGTTACTCCATTCACCCAGCGCACATGAGAGTGAACAAACCTCGAAATATAAACGACGAAGACCTTGCGCACACTTCAACCTCTTTTGCTCGTCCACTGAACCAGCCAACGACGGTCTCTTACCTGCTTCAGCGATTCCGTCTCGCCGAGCTTTCCCGTGACATTGTCGACGCTATCCCTCTCGCATCAGCTGGAGCAGCAGACGCATCTTATGACACTATTCTCTTGTTGGACAAGAAGTTCGAGCAATTCCAGAATGACCTTCCCACTTTCTTCAAGAATGACGAGAGCAGCCTCGAACAAAGTCGCAAAATTCATGAAGAACACCCACACATTGCACTCCAACGGTACATAGTAGGCTTCACTAGCAACACCAGGCGCCTAAAACTCCATTTGCCCTTCATAGCGCCTGCAACGCCCGACGCTCGGTATCATTATTCTAGGAATGTTGTTCGACAATGCGCACATACCGTGATCCAACTGAATAGCTCGCTCGAACAAAAAGACTCTTCCGTTGGATCATCCAATTTGAAGCTTGGATTCGCGGTACACCATCTTTACTGGGCTACTGCAGTGCTCGTGATGGATCAATGCTATAATAGCCAGTACCGGATGGAAGACGACGGCATCGCTGATATTGCAATGGCGTTTCGGATGCTAGGACGGAGTAAAGATAAGCTATGGATAACGCAAAATCTGCTCTACTCGTTGACCAGCGTGCTCGAGAGACACAAGATTCACATTCCCAGAAGTAAATACCCATTGAGCCAGGAACTCATCATACCCGGGAGTAGTTCTAACCCCAACAATCTTGAGCTTTTACCTTCAAATCAAGGCAACGAATTGTCCACTCCAACTGAAGATCTTTTCGAGGAGGATGCATTTCCAATGATAGACGACCACAAGTGGTGGACTTCTCCGAATGATGAAACAGATCCACAGACGCTAGATTGGGACCAGCTCTTCACTGATTTGTCTTCTACTATGGCTTGAAACGAACCGCGCATTTTACCATTCTGCAAGGCCATCACACGCTTGGCTCTGTCATCCTTACTTGGTCTTTCGAGGTCCCATTGCAACTTCACTGAACGCAACCAGCCGCTGAACTTTATCAGCCCTGGTGTTGGCTGTACTATTGGTGACTCAAGCTGTCCTTCTCAGGCATACCTTTCATCGTGTCGCCATTGTGACTTTGATCGATATCTGCTAGAGCAAAGCTTTGGCCTCCCAGCTCTAGATCATCAGGGGTATTGACAATCTTGGCGTGACTAGCCATGCTCTGACTCTCCCAATTGGGATCGTTATTATTCGTATGTTTCTTCTGGGTCTGCTGAAAGCGAAACGATCCCTGCAAGTCCCGCAATCTCTGCGTGGCTGCACTTCGAAGGCCACTCATTGTTAATGCGAAGGAACGCCTAGGAAACAGGGCGGAGAGCGACGGTAGACAGGCTGCGATGAGTCCAAGTCCAGCTTCCATCATGGCCCAATACATAGCGAACGTGAGCGCGACTAGAGACTATTAATTCCACGATGAGGATAGGATCGTCTGAAAACCAGCTGGACGTACCATTCTCGCTCATAGCTTTGTTAGCCCTGTTTCTGAAGATGTCGGCGTAGACAGCCAGTCGTACCAGAGACGCTCCAAATGCGCTATTGGGACTCTCAGCAAGGGCGGATCTAACATCAGATTCCTGCAAAATACCAACCATCCGCCAATCAGAAATATGACCGACACTGCGGCTTTTCTCCCAATGGACATTTGCAGCCTCCAGATCTGGCATAGGTGCGGTCAGCGAGTGAAGAAGAACATCGAAACTTCGAGAGCGTACCTTAGGGAAGGGTAGAATGAAGATGACGATGTCTAGTAGGCTATCCGACGCAGCCATCCCAATCTCCCCCTTCAAGGTTAGCAAAAAGGTCCTACTCGCTGTACGCATGTCATCTCTGCCTTTAGTGCTATAGGCAATAGCGAAGAAAATAACTAAAACAATGACCCAAAGTGACACCACTACGACAAGGGAGTTTGTAATCCTACTAAATGGCCCCTTTTTCTGTACGACAAAAAGCCGTCGGAGGAAGTATATAATGCTCAGCTTGGTCAGAGCGTATGCCGTAGGCATCATGAGATGGAAAGCAAGAGAGGACTATCTTTTCGTCAGCGGTTCGTGGAGGTTCTCTCGCGGAAGGCTTGAATCGTGCCGACCTGCTGCATCTCCACAGCTTCCGGCCTACCATCGCGCGCAGTATCTGCAAATGAAGGTTCCCCATCCCCAGAATATCCCAATATTTTTGTTTTGACACCTATGCAGATGCTGTGATGAGCGCAGTATCAACCAATAATGGCCAACTGCCAGACTCACCGACTACCAAACACGCTCCCATGCCCATCACCATCATCTTCAAATAACCGAACATCAGACTCCACGATTCAGAATTGTTATAGTACACTTACCAAAGCTACCAGGATCAGCCAATCGTCAATTGATACCTTCGTCTTTTGTGTTTTGCGAATGCGGAATCTCGTGGCTACCAAGAGAGCGCCTGCTATGGGCAATCCAATGCTGACGGCGATTATGTTTGGAGCATGCAAACGATATGGCAATGACTCAGATGACATCGTTGCTGCTTATGGCTACCAATATTTGACTGGTTTTGCCAAACTTCGATTGGAAAACGAGGAGAGCAGCAGACTTGGCCTTTCACTTGAACAAGGGTCCTCGATTGCAATACTCTAATCAAAGACAAGAGAAACTACGCGTCGACAGTAGAGATGATACCGGTGTCAGCTACAGAAACGCCTTTCACGAAAGCGGGGGGGAACGTGCTGCGCTGACGCAAAGCAGTAGCCATAACGGGGCACAGCAATCTGGTGCGCACTCGCTCAATGGCCCCCCGTGCTTCATAATCTCCGTGTGCGTCCGCGTAAGTACCCTATGCCACATCCCTGCTTGACCCCGGACAAGCTGACCTGGGGTCTTACAAGACTTCGAGCCTATGGGAACGCAAAGCGTGCCAGCCTACATGACGCACCAACGGTCAAACCCCCTTTTCGATAACACAAAACCATACAGTGATCCCTGATCTTCCTCTAAGCATGCAGCTGCAAGCAATCTGCGTCATGTCTTACTGCATGAACATGCGGCACAGAGTGCGCCTCCGGGCGGGGAAACTCTCTCGCATGCAGCTCAGCAGAACATTGGACTATTCTAAAGGGCGAAGGTTTTCAAGGTTTATACTGATACAGTGGTAGTCCCCGGCGCAATACATTATGATCGTCGTTTTCTTGCATGCACTTTTCGGCAATTTGACGAGCATTGGCGGAGTCAGGCAAGTTCAGCCTGATGGACTCGATCGAAAAGCGCACCAAGGATTCTTTTTGTGTTGAAAACCCATGGCCGGAAGCTTTGAGATCATGCAATAGAGGCTGCGTCTCCACTTGTATAGACTGCTGAGGGCATTTGAGGGATCTAATCGGCACTTCAAGCCTCGAATTTTTGCTGAGAATGGAAAGTCGAACGATCTCATATACCATTCTCCGATGGATGCTGCAGTCTCGTCAAGAGAATCTTGATTTTCATCAAAGTTTGGTAGATCAAGCCAAACCTCCCTATCTACACATCCAACGACCTTGATTGCATGTCAAGCAGCCGGCAAGTCTTCTGGGCTCCGATTGCTGACTCAATGAACAGCAAACCCACCATCGACCGCCAACGGTACGCCAGTAACCCCCGCCGCATCATCGCTGGCCAGGAAAACCACCGTCTTGGCTACATCTTCAACAGTCGTCAGACTGCCCCATGGAGTCTGGTTGATCATCTGTGCAGCAACCTCCTTATTCTCGTGCATGTGCTTCGTCATGGGGGTCTTGAGATCTGTTCCCAGACGACATGTCAGACGACATGCTTGTATGTATCCATGCTGGTGCGTGTAAACTTACAGCCCGGGCAGATGGCATTGCAATGGATCTTATGCGGCGCGTAGTCCAACGCCACCGCTTTGGTGAACTGCACAACCGCTGCCTTGGATGCGCAGTACGCAGCTGAAAGAGACATCCATGTCAGCATTTGCTGACTTGATCGCAAGGGAGGCAGGGTGGGAGCATACTCGCGCCGCCGGCCACAGGCCTGAGTCCTGCGCCACTTGATGTGTTGATGATCCATCCACGGTCTCCGCTCGGGTGGGGATCCTGCTCGAGGAATTGCGCGCATGCGTACTTGCAGCCTAAGAAGACGCTACGGAGGTTGACAGTCCTGTATTGTCAAGTATGAGAGGGTGAGGAATGAACGCGTCAAGCATGCTGAGCGCATAGAGTGAAAACGGTCCCCTTACATCATCTTGTCCCAAGTGCTTGGCTCCATTTCGTGCATCATTATATCTTCGAAGCCGATGCCTGCATTATTGACCACTCTGATCTCAATCGAGGATAGTAGTCAGTGATGGCTATTCGGAAGGAAGAGTATCATCGAGCCACAGTCGTGCACGTCGAATTCGCCAAGCCCACGTTATGATCTGCTAGGGAAGCGCACGATGAATCAACTCACATATCAAGCCTCCCTCCTCCCAGCTCAGTCGCCCCTTGAACAGCAATCGAAACATCTCTTGCTTCACCGACATCGCTCATACAAAAGGCTGCTGTACGTGGCCCGTGCCGTTTCTTGATCAATTCCACAATGGTATTAGTCTCTCCGGCAGGCGGTTCATCTTTGAGGTCCGCGCAGAGAATGAACTTGGTGCCTTGCTCGGCAAACGCCAGGGCGATTGCACGGCCAAGCCCAGATGATGCACCTGTCACTAGAGCAACTTTGCCTTCTAGCCGGCGAGCGGACATTGCAGTGGGAGATCGCTGGATTCGACGGCTCGTCAAGAGTGCTGTCCGGGCGATGATTTCAATGGCAGAAGACCAGTTCGAACTTCAGGCCTTTTCGATCGTACTAGTGACACCTACAATCCTGGACCAAGGCTCTTGCCAGTGAAATTATCCGGCCTAGGTGCCAAATTGATATTGTGCGGTCATTCCTCGGACGTTTCCGCGCCCAGGTGATGTTCCATTAGGAGATGCACACGCGTATGGCTGAAGGTAAAGATGCTTGATTGCTTTTGCTCGCGAGACGCGAGATAATGGCCGGCTTCGGAGGATCATCTTTCCCGTCTTCGGCCCGTCCTTCTGCCAAGTCTCGATAGAGCGACGTTCTATTGACGGAAAGAGAAACCGCTCAATAACATCGCATCTCAGAGAACGTTCATGCGGATCTCTTCTGTGCTACCTCAGGAACACTCTCATGAAAAGGAAGAGGTCCTCACAGTCATCTTGAGACACGGAGCGAGCCTGTGCACCAAATCGTTGACATCAGATTCAGCTCTGCTAAAAGGGGCTTCTTGATGCTCACCATCACTTACGCGCAAAAGCTCATCATTGATGTTTCAACCGGTTAATGACGTCCTTCAACAGGGATAAAGATTGGGTCAAGTGCTTCGCATCTAAGATTCATATGTCAGTACTTGTGGAAATCTTGCGATCAGCACGTCTCAACTCTGGCTTCTACCCTTTCATGTCTCGCATCTTGTGTGAAGATGCAGACGCAAGATAACGCCGGCAGCGTTGGACGGTGGTACAACTCTTCCCCCTGCCAATCAAGATCGTCAAGGCAAGATCGCGTCATCCCTCACGATCATTCACTAATTCCGAACGAAAGTGCTGTCTCGAAGTTCTGCATATCTCGGCCCATCTGTTACAGCTTGAGCTGCCTCACATCCAACCGGATCCCACTCCGTGGTGGTGCTGACGTCAGTACCGACTTTGCGATCTGGATCCTGCCATCATTGGCGCCATGCACGCTAATCTCAAACATGTCACCCTCCAAAGGGTCGATCCTCATGACATCTGTCGTTTCAAATGGATAGGCGCCAGCGAAAGTCATCATTGGACGAAGACCATTTCTTCCACTCAACGGCTCGCTCTCATGGAGTACACTGTCATTGCGAACTTTCAAACTGAATGCGGTGAGAGATATTCACAGCATCACTATATCTTCTTTCATCAGCTAGCGCTTTCCACATACTGTATTCGCAACTCGAATTGTCTCACGAGACGCAATTTGCTGGGACACTCCTTGAAAGATGTCATTGCCGAGACTGTCTGTACTCCATGGATTCTGACGGACAAGATACAAAAGAGGCTTGCCTGTCCTGCTTCCTCCTTCTCAGAAGTCTCCTCACCAGACTCAAAATTATCAGCTAGACGACCAGTATCCAGAAGCTCTCACCACCGTCGACACTTTTAGAATATCTTTCTCTTTCCCTATTCTCTTCTTTATCCCCAACAGCTGCATGAGTAATCAGACAGTCACGGGCTCTTGCTCCAAACAGCATATCCAACAGTGAGCTTTATTCGACCCAGTACGCCGTATGAAGGCATCGTGCTTACTTCTAGATTGAAGTGCCTCATTACCTCTGTGGTGACCCTTGTCCTCGTGCGGAAGACGAAGACAAGACCTGCGAAGCCCACTCTGTGATCTTCCGTCGACTCTGCAAACACTCTAGCAGCACAAGAGACTTCGTTTTCAATATGAACATCGTATGCAAAGACTGCTTGGGAAAAAATACCCTTAAGTCTATCAACGACGGAAGGCAAAACAGCGACAAAGCCAAGGCTGACAATGAACGCTTCAGTCAGCTGCTGAAACAGAATAACATCGATGAACTGGCAGGAAGAGAAGTACTTGATACCGCAGTGGAGAAGAGATACATCGACGCTTGGCGCGACAACCTTGACTTCTTGAAAAGCTGGTCAGCCTCCGAAAAGGGTATAATGGACGACTTTGAGAGGTTGTATGGCAAATGGAACGAGGTGTATTGGACAAACAAAAGGACGAACGATTCCAAATTGCCCGAGGGTGTGCAAGCGGTGCCGTATTTCACCAGTGATGGAGATCAGGATTTCTTCTTCGCCCAGAGACCACACTTGACCAAAGACAGCTGGACTATTGAGGATAGAGTGATGCTGAAAAGAGTCACTGGGTTGAAGAACCCTTGACTGGAACTTCCTCATCACAGCACAAGACTCTACTTCATGTGTGCACCTTCAGCATGCAGCTGATACCTGTAGGCAAAGAGGGTGTGAGCATCTCTTGGGGTACAGCAAGAGCGGCCACAGCTAGTTTTCTTGAACATGGAAGGCGGTCTCGGGTCTGTATCGTGCTTGGTGCGAGATTGGCCTCGGCCAAATGGATCCAGAAGGTATGTAGTCTGTTGATCATGCGGTTTTGATGGTACACGATTTGTAGGGGATGCGGTTCGTGTGGTATAGGATTTGTATGGTATGCGATCTTCTGGAAGTGCGACATGTACAATAGTAGAAGAGAAATTCGTATAGTGGCTCCCACATCCCCCTGGACTTTCTCATTCCCCAATTGCGAGAATGTTCGAGAGGGGACAATATTGCAGACATAGCCTGTACTACATGATCGGTGAGCGAGCGAATACGAAACAAGCATGCCCTCATCCTCGTTGTGTCCACTGCGATCTAGCTGCACAAATACCTCCAGCATGGTCAACCACTGACAGACCTTCAAATTAGTCAGTACCCTCCAGTGATTCTTTTCGCCGCCATCAACCGACGTTTGCACTTGTAGCAATGAATCGATATCTTCAACCGCCTGTCATGCCCCATCTAGGACCCAGAAGAAGTAAGTCACGACTTACCAATGCTTGATATGCTGTACAACGCACTGAACAAAAGCGCAAAGTGTACAGGTACATCTGCGGCTGTCCCGAAGCCTCTCGCAAAGAGGACGAACGCCTCACCTGCCCGCTCCACCATGTGATCTTCCGCCGCAAATGTTACCACTCTAGTGGGACCAAGCAATTCGTCTTCAACACGGAGATAGACTGCATAGATTGCCTTGGCAAATCCACGCTCGATAACATTGTCGCGGGACAAGCGGAGATTGCGGATGCTGAGGCTCAGGTGGCACACTACCACGATGAGCTGCGTAGGAAAGGTGAACAGAGGACGTGGAAGAACCGATTCGCCTCTGATGCAGAATATGAGCATCTGCTCAGAAAACGCGATGAATGGACAAAGGAGCGCGATCGTCTTGTCGCTGCATGGCCTACCAGGAGGGCTAAGCTCGTGAGTGACTGTCAGAACCACTACGGTGAATGGGACGCAAATTACTGGAAAGACAAAAAGGAGCAGGATGAAGCCAGCAAGCCTGATCCAGGTGTGCCTTCCGTAGCGTGGTTCGCGGGCGATGGCGATATGGACTTTTTCTTCGAGAGGAAAGCGCATGCGACGGTCTACAGTGCGGAGGAGGTGACGATTTTGGAGAGGATTACTGGAAGGAGATTGGTACAGGGAAAGCAGGCTGTGGGCGGAGGAGTTGTAGGTTTAGAATGAAGAAATGCGCATGCAGTTGAGAATTATGTTGAAGTGGAAATTCGGGATCACTGGAGCACTCGGGGCATGGGAGGTATTTGACGACTGCTCATCATCTGATTGATCACGGCTCAGAGGATGTATGACGGGAGAGGCGAGAAAAAAGTGAAGGGCAAAGCCATGGTTCAAAAACCAAATGACGAGAATGCCCATTCGAGCCAAGTCTGTGCAGTACTCAATTTTGGTCATTTAAAAAGAAGCAAGGAAAGACTGCGCCCATAGGAGCATGAAACTCTCTTGCTTCATGCGCCTGCTTAGCAAATTGTGCCTGCAAATGCCAATTATGCTTTTTTTATTGCAATGGATGACCACTCCAGGACGATCCCGATCATGGCTCAACAATCGAGTCATCCTCGGCTTCGGCCAGGGAAAGGATAGCAGTTGCACAGAGTGCTCTTGCTGAGAATGCTTTGTCGACCTAGAGTAAGTACGGTTTGCGGCTTGTGTGAGATCCCCCCTTTACCTGGCAGTTCGAATCAAGCCCGCAGTCAGTCCCCGCCGAAAAATACAGCCTAGCACGAGGGCATAGGGCTACTTGGGCTTGGCGCACATTGTGTCGCGCCTGAGCAAGTCTCACCACGTACAGGATTCATCACTCATGCGTAACATACTTCATCGTCAAAGCTTCCGCCGTCATTGGGCCAGGTTTCGCTTTTAACAGAAGCCGGCCATCTCATTGCGAAGTGAACGACCAATCACGGCTGTCGGCTTCAATGCCTGCGGCCTCGCCGACATCACTGACCCCACCACCACCCCCCTCCACGAGCTCTCCCGATAGTTAGGGCGTCAATCACCTTGTCCTTAGTCCACACAGTGCCACTCAATTCAGCGAATTTGCCGAAAAAATCCACTAATGCGCGCAACAGATCGTCATCTGAACTGTGCATACGGCTATGTGGCACTACTTGCAGGGATCTTGCGGCAGTCAGATCGCCTGGATCATCGTGGCTGCACATCTCAATGGTCTAACCTGCAAATATGTGACGGGCGAGTGGCGTTGTCGGTGATGGCCATCACGCTTCGAGAGTATTAGATCGCCATAGTATCACGCGCGAGACGACTTTTGGTTCCTAAAGAATGGCGCCTTATTATTTTCGAGGATATCATTCATCGACTGAACCTCACACCCTATGAAAGTGAAATCAGGCAACGCTAACCCTGCAGGCTTTGTCTCAGAGGTCATTAAGTGACTTCTGCATTCCACTTGCGGTAATTTGAATTTGCGAAGACTCCGGAAGCAGTCAATGCATCTGTACCTGAAGGGGATGATCGATACGTGCGATCTATGCACAACAATTCTCATCACCAATCAAACGAGCTGAGTTGGCGAGCTGAGACCACACTTGTCTACTACGCCACAACGCGACATAAGGCATAGCAAGCTCATTGGAAATCACAGTGCCCACGTCCAGGACCAGGCTATGTGCATGCAGCGACATGCCTCTAAGGAAGCAGGTGGTGCAGGACCTGCTGACAAATCCCAAATCTCGTGCTGCAACTTTGCACAGGCCCACAAAAACCTGAGATCATGACTGGTTGCGGACCGATATTCCGGTAAGGGCTGCAGATTTTAGCGCCGTCGAGCCTTATGTGAAGCGAATCGAGGTCTTCAGAGATCTCCTGTTGGTCATTCAGGGCCATCACCATTTCTCCGTGCCTGTACGAGCCCACCATCAGAACCAGTTTTCGTGATCAATACCACCTCTCTAGTAAATTCTTGACTCGATAAGAAACCGTCTTCGGTCTCCATCTTCCTTTTTCTTTAGCCTTGATGGCGGCGAATCCTTCCAGCTGCAAGGCCAAGGAAACTACCTCCGCATTCTTCAATTGATCCAGCATCTCTGTAACCATTCTTGGTCGACGCACACTGCTCATCTCAAAGGGGACTCTTGGGTCATGGCGTCCCCAAATACTGACTATGTGGCGTTCAATCGGATCAGCCGCAATGCTTTCTTAGTATGAGATAAACACCCTCTACCTCTTCTAGGTTGACTGAAGCTTTGCAGGGAGTGTTGGGCATTTTCTCTGGAATTGCCATCATCTCAGCTACTATCCGAATATTAATCCGTTTTCGTCACTTGAAAGGAGTCCGCGTCGATGACTACTTGTTCCTTGCTGCAGCAATATTCAAAGTGATTGCAGACGGGCTCCTTTTCGCTTCTTATACTCACCAGCCTATGGCAGCGTATCGTGTGGTGAAAGAAGCAAATCTCAAAAAGGCGTATATTCAACAATTAGGGACTCAGCTTACTCTTGCAGAATTGAACGAAGTATTCGAGTGGTCCACGATTTTCTTCATCAAATTGTCTTTTCTCTTCTATTTTCGGACTCTCTTGGATAGGCTCCCAAAGTTTCGAGTTTGGTGGTGGATGAACCTAGGCTTGCTCTTACCCACGACAGCCCTCATGATCTGCGCGGCCTTCATTGCTTGCCCTCATCTGGGAATATCGATGATCGGTTCTTTGTAGCCCCCATGATGGTTGAACCATGACTGACTGATAAATAGTGAAGTGTGCAGTGGGTTCAAGCTACTCAAATCGCCAGCGGATCTTGATCTATTACTCTGTCGCTTCTGACATCGTGACAGACCTCATGTGTCAGTCGTTCACTTCGAATCAACTATTGGTATCTGATGTTGGAAATAGTGATGTCGATACCAATTCTTTTACTGCACAAGATCCGGATTGATATCCAAAGAAAACTTACTATCGGCATGATAACCTGCCTGAGTGTATTCATGATTGCTGTTGCCCTCATTCGGGCAATCTCTTTCAACATCGTCGGGTCCACCAATCAGTGGTGGGTTACTTTTTGGGTTCATTTAGAGGCCTCAGTGAGCATCATATCGGCTTGTCCAATCGCCTACCGAAACTTGTTCGTGCTCAAGCAACGCGAAGAAAAACTGTTGAGGCAAAACGATAACGATCGACGCCGGCGCTCCGTACTCGAAGCCATCTGGAGACGAACAAAGCCGACTTTGCCGAACATCGGGGTTGGTGCAGAGATGACTGGCATGAGTGCTGCTCTGCGCGGAGACGATGAAGGCTCACGAACTGAGTCAAGAAATGAAGATGACATGTTCGCTGCCGTTCCTACCGGCAGCCACGAGTCAACACCGAGATTCGACGCCCAAAGACTGAGTCTCCATGAGAGCGAGACAACAATAGGTCAAGCTGTGTGACGCAGCCTTTAAGCTCATTCACGGTCAATCTCAAACCTTTCCCTCAAGAGCATCGCACCTCGGGTGTTCAGTAGCATCGGATGGGGACATTTTCTTGGAGGCGTATCAAAAACGTGAAGATGGTAGACGATCACGACAACGAGACTTTCGAAGGGTTTACCCCTTATGCTCATTCGATTCCAAATAAGGATGACTTTGACCGAAACGGACTCCATGGACATAAAGCATGTACACTATAAGCACAACAGATCAGTACTGCAATCATCAGGCATCACTAGGAATCCGCACAGGCTCATGTCACTACGAACGTGGCCCATTAGAGAATCTCGTTTTGTCTCCATTCTTTTTGATTCAAGCACACGAAGTCTCATAAACCATTCACGGATTCTCATTGATGTATCATCTCAGCGCTATGTCAATAGTTCAACGCAATGGGTTTGAGACCCGCACATTGATCGCCAGCAATGTCGTACTTCTTAAGCACCACAGCTCAACCCGTCACACGAAGCTGAGTGGTGTAATCTAGGCATCGGATTGCGCCCAGCTTCTGTTTAATTCAGAATTTGTGTCAGTGAAATAACGCCGCAAATTCGTCGCTCCACCCGAAAGACAAATCACTTTGCCCACGGGAACGAGAGAAGCAACGGTTCTACCCACCCGGTAGAGTTGGCGCAGACGTCTCGATTTTGGAAGCCACACTTTCACGTCACAGCTACCACTGGCGGTAGACTGCTATGCATGCCATCCGACCACTGATCCAAGACAGAATCTGCTTCCCAAAACCCCACGAAGAGACTGTTGGAGTCTCCCGCCGGTACCCACCCCAGCGATCGGTGTTGAGCCGTGACCATGCATTGCTCAAACACACGATAGGCCAAGGTCGCCACATCGTGGAAGCTAGCCACATCCTGGTGCTGCTTCCCCACCGGCTCGGCGTCTCTGATTTGCGCATCCTCATCCTCAGTGGCAAGATATCGCGGCCAAACAGCGAGGACGCAGCTCCGTGAACCGTACTTCAGTGGCGTTCCTTGGTGGTCGTCATCGTGGCGGCCCGGGAAACTCCAGTAGAGGCGATGGTCGATGTTCCAATTCTCGTATACCATGTCTTTGATGGCATCTTCGCAATCGGCCGCGCTGAAGTCACCCGCGACCGGGTTCATCCAGTCATCATCATTGTTGCAGTAGGCATTGTGCTCGTGGACCGAAAACGTAACATCGGTCAAGTTCCCTAGTGCTGTGACGTTGAAAGGTCTGATGCCGTTTGTGGCCGTTGTTCGAGTGATATCGCCGGACGCGGGGTTGTTATTGACTGCATAGGCAGACGAAGGGTTGTTGTTGGCTGGGTATCTCGCCACAGAGGATGATGCAAACCATGTCTGCAGGAACAGCAATAGGACTCGGAGCACGCTCGTTGTTTCCAACATCCTCCACGCTCGCCTGATAGCTAGACTGGCCTGGGATGCTGGACGGTGCACCTATCGACTCATCTCTTCAGCTTCTGGCCACGCGATCAATGCTGCATATTTGACGGCACAAACCCTGCACGACAAAGATATTGAAGATGTGGCCCCCGCGATATTGCACCTCGTATCTGAGGTCTCAGCTTAGCTCCGTTGCGGATGATTCGCATTCAGCCGCGAAGGTTAAATCTTCTATGTCTCACTTTCGGAAATTGGTCAAGGCGCGGCTAAACTCTCGAACATCGGATTAGGTCTTTGACATCACTCGTACGAGCGAAAAAGCTTTAAGGCTCGCCCCATCACTGCAAACTTCCATTTCGTGAACAGCCCCACGCCACCCTGGCTGAAGATGTTGCTCATACTGAGTCATATTACGTTCCGCTTCATCAGAGATTTGGAGACTGAGATTTTCGAGCTGGATAGCGGAACAGTCCATATACTCTGCTGCCACGTGCAATTTCCCATGATTTGAAGAGGGGGGCCAAACATGAAAAGGGAGGAACCCTATGTGTTTCATCAATGGATTCTCAGGTCTGCCTCCTCTGGAGGCGCAAGCCTTTCCGACTTTCTCAGCATGATATCATGTTGTTGCTACCGACCCATCCATCACTGGTCGCGAGCCCAGTTGCAAATCTTCCGCCCAATCGTCCCATTCCGAGCCCTTCTCCCAGAATCCCACAAAGAGGCTCGACCTCTCGCCCACGGGGATCCAGCCCGCTAATGCTAGCACATGCCCCAGGATGCACTGATCGTATACCTGAAAAGCCAGCGTTCCAATATCCTGCATGCTGGCCACGTCGGAGGGACGCAGTCCTTTGGGCTCGGCCTCCCTGATCTCGTCGTCTTCGGCTGCCAGGTAGCGCGGCCAGACTGACAGGACGCACCCATTTGTGACATAGCGCCGTGGCGTGAACTTGTGGGTCCGAGAATCTTGGCCTGGATAGCTCCAGGAGAAATTCGTCAAGAGGTCTGTACCGGCGGGGCTATCGTTCCTCAGCAAAAGAATTGCCTTGTGGCAATCTTCTACATTGAGATCTCCAGAGTCGCCGAACCAGTAGACATCGTCGCGACAATAAGCATTGCGGCTCTCCGGGGGCAAGGTGGCATTTGTCAGGTTATTCGATGCCGTACTATTGAGCGGCAGGACTGGAGATCTCGCATCTGCCGGAGGCGAGAATGATGCTGAAGAGGCACGCCTATGGACATTGCCAGACAAAGAAAGATCAGAGTTTGTGAGTTGTGCTGCGGCACAAGCAGCTAAGTGAATCTGCTGGAGGCACAAGAGCAACCACATTGGCCTCATGAAGCCCGCCATGACTGAATTCATTTCAAAGCTCGTCTTTTGGATGGCCTGCACTTAGAGATCCGATGATTCTCGACCCAGAGTGCTATTCTCGAATGCTCAACTTAAAGTCCATGAGCAAACTCGGTGATTGCCCCGACATCTAGTCAAGTGTCTATAAGTAAGATTTCCAAGACAGATGATGGATCACCAATAGATCATTACTCGGATGTCTGATCCGTGCTGCGCACTTTTCTGCGTTGATCCGCGGCAAAATATCCCGTTTTGTCGCACATTCTTGGGGCTGGACTAGTCGAGTATCGACTGTCTCAGAACAGTAATATGTCAAACTAGCATCAAAGCATAGCCTTTGCCACGCGCTTCAGGTGGCGATCAGCACAGCCTTAGACGAACATCCGCCGAAACATCATGACCTCACTCCCTGGTCTTCTAGTCCCAATTTCGAAGCAGAACGCCCGTTTTTCCAACGTGCATCACTTTGTTCCAGACAAGTTTGACAACCTGGAACTGTTAATAATAGCGGCCTACCAGCACAGATATCACAATGCAGGGAAACCATCATGAGCCAATAATGTACCTCGTTGGCCTAGAAGACCGTAACACTCTCGCTCGACGTGTCCTCAAGCATCCACCCTCATCATTACCCTCATATATTGTCATAGTCATCTTTACGATGCCCCGATGATTTCTTCTGATATATCGAGAGCCTCAGCCGCCAAGGTTGCGGCTTCCATTCATCCGTTGCGAGAGGTTCAATGCGGGGAATGATGCGAGGCGTTGCTGACAGATTGCGCGCGGAGACATTCTTGATCTCTGCTGCAGTAAGTGCAGTACATGCTCCCTGGATATAGTGTCTATTATGGTCTTGACAATGAAATCTTATCAGCAATGCTTCACGAATCTGCGAGCTGAGATACACTTGATCTGGACACATTGTAGCGAAAGATATGAAGACTCGGATTCGATCTACAGCTTGGGGAGCTCAAT
Source organism: Ramalina peruviana (assembly GCA_001956345.1). NCBI lineage: Eukaryota > Fungi > Ascomycota > Lecanoromycetes > Lecanorales > Ramalinaceae > Ramalina > Ramalina peruviana. Next base: position 42,438 of record MSTJ01000078.1, read on the forward strand.
CAAGTGAGCAAGCATTCAGCTGAGCAAGAATAGTGAATGAAATCGGGCTAGCCATGTTCGTCACTAGCGTTTGTGTGGTCTTCGATCTCATTACTTCATCTTCCCCTCGATTGTAGTACTTTCGTCACTCCTCGAATCGTCGTGTTTGCTCTCAAATTTGGACAGAAGTGTTATCTTTCGGCATTACGACACGGCCACTGTGTACTCAGTCATCTCACCATGGCCGAATCAATCAGAATCGGCAAAAAGCGCAAAGCAGATGAAGACTTGGTTCATCGGCTGCATGCTCGAGTCGAGGCCTTGGATAAGCCTGCTGGCGAGAAGCAGACGAGCCAGACGCCTCATTCCCAGCAGCCTGCACATGAATTGTCCATCAACAATCTGGACAAGGCTGTAGACGAGAAGCAGACATCACAAGCCTTGCATGCTGTACACGGACTGTCAATGGCGCCATACGCCGCCGATGAGCTGGCGCATTTCTCAAACCAACGCCTCATCAAGTACATAACGGTACTCCAGGAGCAAATTGGGAATGTCAAGTCTGAGAGGATCAAGTCTGAGGATCTGGTCAGCGCAGAAAAGAAGCCTATTCGTACGCGGATAGCATCGACAGTAACAAAACCGCACCGAACAAGTGAAGATCTCTTTTTTGGCGACGCTCAACTTGCCAAAGACTTTGAGCAAGACAAAGCATTTTATCTAGAGTCAGCACAACTACGAGCAACGATTGGCAAGGAATTGCTAGCGCATTTCGATGAGGCTGATCACGAAAAACCTCCATCAGGCTTCCTCATCCAGGTGAAATCCAAGCGGGTGATTGAGATGCTCTTTGGTCCCTTGACCACTTGGACGGACGGACTACTAGGGGGCAAGAAAAAGCTAACCTTTCTGTACGAGCTTGATGTAAGCTACCAAAGCACGGCGGAGAGACTGGACTTTGCGGAGCTCAACACTGACCTTCTATTTGTTTCTAGATTGCCACTGCGCAGGATGACCATTACCATGTGGATCAGGTCAAGCTCGACGTCAGAGGCAAAGCGGCCATTGATTGGAATGCCGCTACTGGTATCCTGGGATTCAGCGGGATTGAGCGTTGCGTATGATTAAGGGACGAACAAGGTAACCGGCCCGAGTAAGGGTTTTTTTGGTACCTGGGAGAGGTAAGCACCGCATTCGCATGATGGAGAAGCGGCGAAGAGAACGTTTCATGGAGGCTAATTTGTCTTCAGCAGCTTCCGAAATGCCAAATCCTCCTTAGTGAAGACGGGAGATCTTCATGTAGCTTCATGCATTGGAGGTTCCACTCCAATTCTACCCTGTGCTTCATGGTTGATCTTGGTTGTTGATCTCAGCTGTGTACCCGATCGACCCATGCTCTGTCACTTCAAAATCCTTGAGCTTGCTCGTTGAACGAGGTCAATGCAGCGAGTATAGTGGAAGGTTGGCGACTCTTTCATCAGATTGGAGCTGGCATAAGTTCTGTGCACCTTTGCACCCTTTGCTTTCACCTGCGAAAGGGATCATCATCGAGCCAAAACAACGCGTTTCAACGCAGCCAACGCCGTCCTTGTAGAACAAGTCTTGTCCTTAGCGGTCGGCCACGACATTCATCACTTGAGTACTATTTTATTGTCAACATTTCCAGCACACTCGATTATTAATCTGCCAAAGGCTCGCTCCTTGTTCCTCCAGATGCCGCCTAGTGCTCATCCTGAACGCCAGAGCAACATGGGCCTCGATAGCTAATTTCGAACGGCAATAACATCAAGGGTATCTCTGTAATCAATAGCTTTGCCAGCCAGCTCCAACAGCAAATACAAGGTCCGTACCACTTGCTGTCCAGAGCGTCTTTCTCCATCTCCGATCTTATCACATGAGTCCATACCTGCCACTGCACTTCATGATCCCATTCTCGGCACTGTAACGCACCGTGACATCACCCTTGAGATACAAACTCGCATACCTCGTACTCCCCACGATCTCCTCGTCAACGGCTTTCTACATCACATCAGTCATCCATAATCCTCGAAAATCTCCCGTCACCCCAGAGCACACATACCTCAAACTCCTCCACCCCAAACTTCCTCAACTTCCACCCTTTCTTCTCATCCTTCTCGCTGACCACACCCCGAAACACCGTCCTCACCACTTCCTCGGCGGGGACGAGGAAGTCCTGGGAAAAGGTCGCGCCACCGTCCTTGCAGGAGGGTTTCCACGTCATGGCTTTGCGGATCTGGCGTTCCATCAGGGAACGGAGTTGTGCGACTTTCTTGGCGAGGGATTCTTTGCTGAGTTCGGTGGATGCGGAGGTGGTTGGTTTTGAGGTTGGGGTTGTGGTGGATTTGGCGGCTTCCAGGCGTGATTGGAGGGTTAGGATGTGCTGAATGAGTTCTTGATGGGATAGTTGGGAGAGTTGCTCGGCGGTGCGAGATGCGGTGTCCGGTACTTGAGTGGACTTGCGAGCTTTTTTGACGGGTTTGGGAGTGCTTGCAGGGGCTTCCGAGTCGGAGTCGGAGTCTGAGAGCTTACGCTTCTGTGCTTTCATCCTGGCCATGATGGGAATTCGAACTACGGTATGATAAGCGAGAGCAGGGAATCACTAGATTGATGGCGTGGATATCACTTGAAGATAGTGGGGTCAGAGATGAGTGGGTGGACGCGTCGTTGCGCTTGAACCTGAGAGGGAAGGAGCGTCGTGTCCGTAAAGCTTTCAATCAGCCTTACTGCCAGGACAGCGCGTTATCACAAAATGACATTTCTCCTCGACTTCATCTCCTACACAATTGAAATTCTGTCGATTACTCTTTTCGCAAAGCCTTGCGTTTATACAATGCCTCAAGTATCTCCGAGACATCTCACCAGCAAGAGGAAATCGCCTCCGATCGGCGCGTTGGAGTCTGATTCTCACCCCGCAGCCGCCGGTTCCAGCAAAAGGCCCCGCCGCTCTCGTTCCTACAGTGCCGAGGGACATGCCGCAACAACCTCAATTGAGCCCAGTCTTTCTGACCGAATCTTTGAAAATGATGTCTACAGAATCCTCTTTGGAGTTAACGACGGGGACGGTGATCCTTTGAAAAGCGACGAAGATGCCCCTGGTAAAAATCTAAGTCTGCCGATTGGTGGGGTCAAAAGCTCAGATCTTAAGGATGATAGTGAGGAGGATGAATGGGAGACCGAGGAAGAAGAGGAGGAGGAGGAAGAAGAACTGGAAATAGACGAGGACCTATTTGCAGGCATCACGCGAGAAGTCATGATCAAGTCCTTGGGCGATCTCTTCAGCTCCGGTATTTTACAACGGGAGGAACGTGACTGCGAACCACAGTATCAAGGTCAAGGGATGAAGAGACTTCGAGAACTCTTCGTACAGCGCCCTCAGGAAGATGGCGAAGAAGCTGGACCCCTAAGATTATTGCAAGAGGAGGACTGGAGTGATTTGGAGGCAATTTTTCGAGAGACGAAGATCTAGGAAGAAGATGAATTATATTGAGACAAGGCAGAAGACCCGCGTTACGATCCTCGTGCAAGAGCCATGAAGCAAGCCATTCTCGGCGCATTTGAGCAGGAACAAAGAAGAAGCTGCAAGAGGGGCCGATGCACAAGGACATTGGACCAGGCCGACTGGCCAAGTGATCCTGATGGCACCCAAGACCAGTCTGCGGCTTCTCAGACGAGAGCGGCCTACACCCCGCAAGCAAAGGAAACACCCAAGCGCTTCCAGAGCACGAAGAGCTAGAACTGAGACCATCAGACAATCTGCACTTGTGCTAACCCCGGCGGCAGCACAGGCATCGGAGCGAAAGAAGTTCACTCCCAAGATCAATTTTAAACGGTACGGGGTAGAATTGACTCCAAGGATTGGCCTTGTATTAAACATACACAGGACCTCAAATAGGGACGAGCATGTGCATATCCTGTTGAGTATTTGCTTCTATGGCTCGCCCTGGTCGCAAGATCGCGAAAGCACGTGGCAGCGCGACGTCCTATACGAAAGAAGCTGCTTCAAAACAACTTATCGCCCGCTTTCGACACGCGCTTCCTTCTTTGAATGTCACTTCTGGCAGCCTCTCGAATATTCGTGGTCAGCCTATTGACCTCTTTCCAGTCGTCCTCGCTGGAATGGCTCTCAATGTTCTTGGAACCAAACGCAAAGCACCTGCCGACGGCACTGCCAACAACGAGCGAAAAGTCCCTTCCAATAAACGGTCGCGACAGTCGCCACCAGAGCATGGCGAGAACACGAAGAGACAATGTCCTGGAACAAGAAGAATTACGTACTGTCCTGAACCCAGTGTGGCCAATGCAAGAGAAGGACGCCAATATGAAGGAGCGAAAGAGCCCGATGCAGAAGCGAAAGCACCCTTGCTTGACAGCCGACCCGCTGCCAAGGTCGAGGATGAGGAGGACGAAAGCGAGGACGATGACTCTGCAGACAGCGACTCGGGGTTCGATAATGAAGCAGACGAAGAAGAAGATGGCGATGATGAGCCATACAAGGCAGATGCTGTACCCGAGTGGACATTTGTAAACGCTGGCGTCAAGCAATCCGCCAGCGGTCTTGAAGACGATCAAACAAGCGAGCAAAGCGATGATTGCGAGGGGCATGAGTCGGAAGATGAGTTGGAAGACGAATCGGAAGAGGAATCGATCAGCTCAGTGAGCGACGATTACGCGGATGATGTTCCAGGACTGACGGCGCATTACGAAAGACAATCGCAACGCGAGCACGACCGCTTTGTTGCCACAATGGAGGCCCGCATCTTCGAGGTCCAAAAAGGAGTGGAAGAGGCGGCTGCTGAGTTGGCCGAATCGCAAGTGGGTCGTTCAATCGCCGCGTCTCTGGATGACACAGGCATAAATGGACAGTGGCGGCTCTACAATATAGATTTTCTTGCAGACGAGGTCCACGATCATCGGCTGTATCTGCGCACAAGTACGCGGGAAAGGCCAGTATACGACTCGAATTGGAACGAGGCACAAGGCATCGCCTTTGAGATACTTATTCAGAGTGCATTTCCAACCATTGAATTTTCGTGCGAGGGGATCTTGCCCTTGACAACCCGTTTCCCGGACTCTGCAACGCTGGAGCCTTTTCAGCTTACTGGGGAAGACGCTTCAGAGGCCGGAACCGCTTCGATTGGAGATCGGAAAGTTGAGATTGAACACGTCTTCATGGACATTGTCTTTCTTGGTAACGGATATCTCAAACTCCACCTCCCGGTCGAATTCTTGAAGAAATCTGAGATGCGGAAGCAGTGCACCAAAGCGACCGCTTCTGGCAATCGCCTTGGCGAAGATGAGACGGTGGACTTCATCGGAAAGAAAGACCTACCACGCCATCTGCGACCCAGGCCAAAGACCCCACCGTCGCCGAAAAGATCATACGGGGGCTATCTAGCCGGCTACAATTCGTCATCGTCCTGAAAATCTGTTGAAGATTCCGGCACGAGACGGTAGAGCATCTCTACATGAGCTCTTGATGGGATGAGAAATTCCTGCATCTATTAGGATCTTGGAGGATGTTTTGATTGACCGAAGATTAGCCGAGGATGATATCATGATCCCATTCCAACCCCCGCCATTGGACCCTCCGCCAACACGAGACGATTATTCAACATACGGCCTTTCACTTTACACTCGCAGAATTTTCAGGAGATACAGTCGCCATGACGGTCGTTCTGCAGTCCGCAAGAAAAACAGTGCTTCGGCAAGCACACAGCGTTGTACGATGCAATCGCCGGCTTGCCGCGTTCTACCCCTCACCAGGCAACGCAACAGCACTGGCGGTACCATCATTCACGAGAGGCTTTCATTGTACTACACCTTGCGCCGGCAGCTCTATTCTGAATCTCTCTGGCCTCTCCACCTCTCGTGAATCACGCTTCCTAGCCAAAGAGCGTGGCATCCCCCGCACCGAATTCTCCCCCCACCTGGAGTTGATTCGCTCCAGCGAAGTTGAGCCCTTTGCCAGCAGAGATGCATCAACGGCTACTCAGTCATCCTCCGGTCTATCATCCGGCCACACTGGTGCCTTCGACAGCCCGCTGAGCGTGGCATACTTGATAAAAGAGCTGGATGCCACAAGAGTTCTCCAAGCCAAGACAGCGAACGCCTTGCAAGATCTACAGACGAGATACAAGAGTCGTGAAAGGGATGCTGTCAATCTGAGCTTTGTCACCGTGCTGCTGATCGTTGGCATTGCCAATGCAACTGCCTTGAAAGAGATGGCGGAACCGGTCCTACAACGATATCGGAATGCGAAGGAGACCGCGATCGCGAAATATCGTCGTCTGATGTCCCACCCTTCGACTCAAAGTCATGTGGTTTCAGGCAGCAGCAGCACCCCAGGAGCCGAAGTCTTCAGTGCTGCTACTCCCAGGCTGGATGCCGACGCTCAAAGTACCTCAGCTGGATGGTTGCACCGACTCTTCTGGGCCTCACCTGAATAAAACATCGACACGGCAGAACTGATGATAAGAGAGGGCACTAGAGCATGTGGAAGCCGCATCTATAAGATTAGCTACCATATTACTTTCATGGGGTAAAACGGGACGGGCCCAGGGAAAGGTGCAGGGCGATTCGATCGATCTCAGCTAAATCGTGTGAAAAAAGACCCAGCGAATCAATCACTACAAATGCCGTCTCAGCGGAGGCCTTCACATCACAGATGGACTGGTGATGTGACGAGGCTGAGAGACGTAGTCGCCTAAGCGAGGCGCGACATGGAGATGTTCCAGCCCCTATGGGTGGACACAAGGCTACGGAAAGAACGCAATGACGAAACGATCCTCAGGGACATTGGTCCGCGACGGAGGAGCTTCATCAAATCAGGCACGTGTACTGATTGATATGTAAAGAACATGCAATCCAGACACACTGGAAGGCTCGGAAGCTTACATCCGGGGCCGTTCTAGGAGAGTGGTGTATTGGCCGTTGGGGATGCAAGTGCATGCAATCTATAAGAAGGCGATCACAAGTCCAGGTAGTGGGGAACGATAAACGACCCGCAGTTTTCCACACCTTCATAACGCTTCACGTGAAGATATCTTCGTTTGGTGAACCATTTTCTGGCATTAATCATCGTCTGGGTCAGAAGCTCCTGCCTGAGGAGTAGGCTCATTCCCAACCCCTGTATGGCTTCCATGGGCTACCGGCAATGCGAGACGGGCAAGCTCGTGCCGCAAGGCTATTCACGCTTCATCAGACTTGAAACCAATGGATTTATCATTCTCGTTAGTGGAGACGATGGGGACTATCGGACGTTCTAAGACTGGTTCTAGACCCTTGAAAATCACCCCACTGAAGCTGCTCGATTGAGGCCATCACAATTACCGAGCACAGGATGACGTGGGTACACCATTTCTTTACGCCAGTCTTCCGACGCATGTCAGACTGTAAAAGCCAACGTCCGTGTCAGCAGATACGTTGTACTTTTGGAAGGTTCCGAACTCAGGTCTGCGACATTCAAGTCTCCCTTGCCGTTCGAGGCTGCGCAGCAAGGAATCGTCCAGCAAGTCGCACGTGGACAGCTATTGTTCGTTGAAACAAATGAGGGGCTGAAAATAAGGTACGGAGGTACACGCCTTATACGATCGCACCAAGCTTGTGGAGGCTCGGTGCGGCGCAGCGGTGCGGCGTAGGCCACGAAGGAAGCGGCGCCAGCGATGAAAGCAAACCAACGAATCAGCAGTCTCCAAGCTGGGATACGAATAACTTAGCTCTCTAGAGCTCGAGCCAGATGGGGACATGGTTGCGACAACGCCATCAGGCATAGCTCGGGCATCAGTCCTGATTCGTCATGCTCCTTCTGGCCAGGGTGCTATGGCCAATGAGAGGTCTTTTCTGGGAATCATGCTTACCCTTCTGCCCATGGACTGGCCTGTGCCTCTCATATGCAGGTCTGCTATTCTGCTGCTACTGTGATGCAATGCTTCTAGCCGAACCAGAGCTCTGGATCCATCAGTAGGATCAAGCTTATTGTTAGTCTCATGGCTCTCGCCGTAAGGCCCTGTTTGAGGATTCACTTATCTAGGATGATGTCCCTGACATTCCCTCGGATGTTGCATCGTGCTGCTTCTCTACGTCTGAGATTGATTGCTTCCGTCCAGCCAGCTGTGTGGTCCCAACATACAAGACATCCGCCATCATGGCGGCGGACCGTGTTCCCACCGGCGTCCCTACGCGCGCCAACGAGCTCATTGCCACCGCCATCAGCTGCACCATCCTCTCCGTCATCTTCGTCGCCCTCCGTATCTACACCCGCCTCCGTATAAACCACACCACCGGTTGGGACGACTATGTTGCCCTCCTGACACTCCCTGTCGTCATCGCCTATGGCGTCCTCACCTGCTGGGACACCCGTTACGGCATGGGCCTTCACGCGAAGGATTTCCCAGGAGACCTCCGTCACGAATACCAGAAATGGATCTTCATCGGCGCCCCGACGTACATCCTCTCGTTGCTGGGCTACAAGATGTCCATCTGCCTTCTCTACCTCCGCATCTTCAACATCAACCGCCGCTTCCGGTACGCCACCTACGCGACCATGTTCATGATCTTCGGCTATCTGTTCAGCAATTTCTGGACGCAGCTGTTCGGCTGCAGTCCTGTGTCCAAAGCATGGATACCGGATGAAAAGGGCCATTGCGTGGACACGATCAAGAGTGATTACGCTTACGGCAGCTTGAACTTTGTCTCGGATCTGATTCTGTTTGTATTGCCGTTGCCAATGGTGTGGCGGTTGAAGATGAGTGGTAGGGACAAGGTGGGGATATCGATAATCTTCATGATCGGGTCGCTGTACGTGCTATCTTCCATTTTCTCAAACCTCTTGTGTCCCTGGGAAGGTGAATGCCTTGCTGACCAGATATCCCAGCAACTGGGCCGTCGCATGTACTCGCTTCGCCTACGCCGTCATCGACCTCACCGCCAAGGATCGCCCCTGGATCGCCGCCCGCACCTTCCTCTGGTCCCTCATCGAAGTCAACACCGGCCTCATCTGCTCCTGCGTGCCTGTGTTGCGTCCCTTCTTCCGCACCTACGCCGTGCCGACGAAGATGTACGGGGAGAAGAGTCTAAGCTACGCCAAGAGGAAATTGAGTCTCAGTTGGGCCGGCACGACGTTGAAGGGTGGGGAGGAAGGCAAAACCCACCACGAAAATGACGCGGGTGCGTATATTGAGTTGGAGAGGGGGAAACCCCAGCCGGCGCGGAAGGAGACGGTGCGGGACAAGTACGAGGCTGTTAGCGCGTATGGAAGTGTGGTTGGAAAGGCTGATCCAGGGAGTCTGATCACGGGAAAGACCGATGCAACGCGGGACGAGATTGAAAGTGCGGAGAGAGGGGTGGGTAGGAGTAGGGGAAGTATTGATACCCGGGATGGGCTGGAGAAGGCGATGGCCTGGCCGCCGCGGTATTTGGAGTAATATCACTACGATGAATACATCGATCTCTTCTTTTGACCTAGAATTGCCTTTGCTGCTTCCTGTTCCCCAACACGGCATACCCGCTATCCAGGTTTTTGCAGCTCCGTCTTCTCCAAATTTGCATCCCCTACGCAGCAAATCGCAACCAATACACCAGGTCTGAGTCCATGTGGCCGAAGGCATTGAACCCCTTCTCCCCTCTTCCCCTCCTCCCCTCCTCCCCTCCTCCCTCACTCACGACGCGCAACGCAAGATGGCCAACTTCGACCTCATCATCGCAGCCCTTCATCAGCTCACCGCAATACCCACCATCTATCCTCTTCCCCAACCCTCGCAGCTCCAACCTCATTCCCACAATCGAAAAGCCGTCGCACGAACTGAGCATCCAATGATCGCAGCACTGTTGTTTTCCCAAATCCATGAAAACCTCTCCCCTCCCCTTTCCGCAGTACCCGCAATACCATACAACTCCTGCCCGCCCCGCCCATGACAAACCCCCGCCGACACATGCGGACGCAAGTGCGAGGTTGCGCATACCCGCGGTGTCTGCTCTCGTCTTCCCATCCATCTCGACGCGCCTCGTATTTGAGAGTGGCGATGGCTCTGCGCCCCCCCACGTGTATGCCGTTGTTGTGGAGTGGTAGCAAGCCACGCACTCCATTATTTCTTCCCTTTTCTCCTCCTTTCCAATCCCCTTACCCCTTTTC